>JAYMFW010037892.1:0-11525 GCA_036785005.1 Tubulanus punctatus | reverse complement strand
GGTTTTTCATTTTGCTCAATACTTTCACTGTTAACGAATTGAACACCATACTGAATATAGCTAACGGACCATAGAAGGAAATATTTAAATACACACTGAATTGGAAACTCCATTTGAAGGAGCTTCTTCGCCACAAGACAACTGAACCGTACTCGTCGTGTTCTGCAGCATCTTCTGACTGATTCCTGGTTGGTTGAAGATCAGGTGATGCTTGTAACGAATCAAATGTTGTTACCGTTTGACAGACGTGAAAGAGAACTTAACTCACGTCTCAATGTTTTTCAAAGCTCAAACTTGTTTTTCTAGGCTCTGCTATGTGGCAATCGGGCGATGTTTCGCCAGCATTCTCATTCTCTAACTTGTGCCATATTATTTATACGTATATTTCGATCATGATCGATGTTATTAATCGATCATGACTAGGCTCAGCTCTGTAACACTCTATAGTCACTCCCCAGTCACTTAAAAATTGCTGATTAATTGTCCTTCCTCTTTGTCGCAGGTTGTTGCTTCTCATGGCGTTTAGTGGGATTTTTAGAAACAAATTTCCTCCAGCTTAATATCCTAAGAGGGTGACATTTATATTAGGACTGCTCGAGCCATTAGCAAATAGCTGAGTATTTCTGTAAGTGTTATCATACAACCGTTGGTCGAAGGGCCACGTAGTTAGCGAGAAAAACAAGTTTCGTTTGGATAAACATTGTACTTTTTAACTTAAAAAGGAAGATATAATATGATAAGATACAACTTTATTCTCCTGACTTCTGGGTAGAGTAGAAGGTGGTTTAACAATATAAAATATACATATGACATTATGGTAAAAATGATCAGCTGAAAAGGTTAAACATAATATTGAATTTGACAGTTTCTAATATATGTTTAATCATGCGGTCATGGAAATAATTAGTTACAATGATACATTCAAGTAAGTTAAAAAATTTTGTCGGACATTATGATTTTTAAAATTGATCAATTCGGCATATTCAATTACATTTGGACGGCAGTAGTAATACTGGGGAATATACAGTGATTCGCAATCAAGCAGGTAATGAAATTCGTCATCCAAGTCACCGGAATTAATTGTTTCTTTACAGTAGTGCAAGAAAATTGAATTTCACTTTACTTATAATTACAGCATCTGTAACTGATACGTAAATAATTCGTTAGCTAACTAGATTTGAATTTTTGAATTTTCTTCAGATGTTACTGATATGCCGTTAACATATTCACAACGTTAATAACTTCTTTCGTTCTTCTTTTTTCTTTCTCGTTGCAGAAACCAAGGTGTGTTCGGGACCTGCTGTCAAATTTGATTCATCATCCGTTTTCAATTTTCTTGCCATTTATCAATTTCCGTCCTAACAACATTTTGCAGTAGAATCGAATGTACGTAAATGTAAATGTACGGTGCGTGGAAAAACGTTCTTAGGATGTTACGCTCCGTGTGGTGTGAGTTAAAAGATGACCGATGCAGTTTGAAGTTATCGCATCCCGATTGAAATCGTTTTCCCAGGTAAAGCAAAGGACAATATGTTTTCCATTTCGATTAGGACCTCATGGGACCTCACAGTAAACGTATTTCCTGACTTTCACTGTAAATATTCAACATAAATAATCTTCGAAATCTAATTGGATTGGTCTTTATCGTGGTATTGACACACGGGTAGCCGGGACTTATCCGATATTATCGTTCGGCATATATCGTGGGGGAGCTGACTGGCCCAACTACCCGTCGCGCCAATATCGATATCCAGGGAAGATACAACCTTAAACCACTAACGACGAAATCTTAACAAAAAACTTGCCTATCCCCAACAAATTCTGAACAAGGCATATTGGAAAGCCCGAAAAACCTATTTCAATGAACCTAAGAAAACTGATAGGGACAAATTGAAATACATCATGATATAGTTGTCCCTTCAAATTTCCCTTAAAACACCCTAATAACGGCTTGATTTTCCAATACAAAAACAAAATTTCTGGTTCTCTGACAAAAAACTCTCCGCAATCAGCCAGCCAAGGAGGTGTTTACAGAATCCCGTGTAATGTTTGCCCTAAATTTTACATACGAGAAACGATACACGGTAAAAAATCCCCACAGTAAAAATCCCCACAGTAAAAATCCCCACAGTAAATATCCCCACAAATAAAAATCCCCACAGTAAAAATCCCCACATCAATTTCTTTTACCTAGTTTGGGAAAGTAGGTAAAAATACCACATCAAAAAAATGCCAATGCCAAGCCAATGGGGTAATATTAATATATATGAAATATACTTTTATTTAGAAACTATTTTCATCAATATGTAACATCAAAGAGATAAACACTGTTTGGTAAATTAGTACATAAACAAGCATATGCATAGTTCAGAGTTACTCTGTCATGTTATTGTAAATTCATTTACTAGTATAATAATTTTTACTTGTGGTGATTTTTTACTTTGGGGATTTTTACTTGTGGGAATTTTACCTATGATCCCAAAGTGGGGATAATTACTGTGGAGTATTTACCGTGGGGATTTTTACCTACATTCAGGAGAAACTGGTAGAACGCTTCCTCATAGATTAAAGGAACACAAAGCCGATTTAAAAAAGTCTGATCCAAATTTATCGAGTGGTATTGTTAACCATGTTTTTGATTCTGGTCACTTATTTAATTTCAACAAAGCCAAAATTCTACAACATACTACATATTTGAATGAACGTAATTTAATTGAATCGGCTTTGATCAACCATTATTCCTCCAGATATCTGTCCCCTAATTTGAACAATGGTTTCAGCCCCCACAATCAGATGTTAAGCAAATATAATTGTAACTTGTTTTTAAAAGATTTAGGGTAATTCTATCTTGAATGTTTTAACATCCCTTGTAACACTTTTAATTCATATTAGGCCATTATTTCTATCATCATTACTACAATATTGTTAATTTCTTACATATATGTCGATCTTATCACAATCATTAACCATTCTTATTCAAAATTGAAAAATTCGAATTTCTTCAAATTTACAGAGGTTAAGACAGAGAAGTGTGGCCTTTGAAGGACACTAAATTTGTTGTTCTGCTTGACTTTATCATTGACTTTATTCTGATCTTGACCTGTTTATAAAACTTCACAGAATGGATTTATCTAATATATTAACTGAGATATGATTTGATTAAGTTGAGCCAACAATCATAGTGTACTTTTTTATTCGGGTGATTGATTCTTACAAGCAATGCTTCTTTTTTATTTTCCCCACTGAAGACCTTTGTTATAAAAAAAGCAGCATTGAACATTATCGTTTAATTTTGACTAATTGTATTAAATAAGCTCTTAACCTCGTACAATCAACTTCATTTCAATGAAAATTTTATTTGGATCTGCAGGCATGTTTTCATTCATATTTTCAAAATTTACCAAGCTAGAAACAAATCTGAAATTAGGCTATAAGAACTTTTTGAATAAATCGTTCAAAAGAAATTGATAATAACTCAAAGATTCTGATGTTTGGATTTTTGTAACATGAATGAACTGATGTTTTATTGTAGATTTTTAGGAAAAAATATTCAAATTTCGATTTACTACGATATAAATGCGTTTGTCAAATTGAACAACTCAAAAATCCTTACTGGAAGATGAGATGTTTTTTTCTCGGTTGTCGCCATGGCACCGGTGGTTTCATAGTAGCTCGATATGGTTACGCGGACATAGGGCAGCAGATAAGTGCCGAATATCTGATTCTAAATAAGGAGAAGAACCCTCTGTAAGAGTCAAGAAGATGACGTTTGATACGTACAGCAGAAACAATCTGAT
This sequence comes from Tubulanus punctatus, assembly GCA_036785005.1. NCBI lineage: Eukaryota > Metazoa > Nemertea > Palaeonemertea > Tubulaniformes > Tubulanidae > Tubulanus > Tubulanus punctatus. The sequence goes on along the minus strand of JAYMFW010037892.1, from coordinate 7,728 downwards.
TTCTGACGGAAAATTTCGTCCAAATCTATTTTTTCCCTTTCCTACGCTCTTCATAGAAAATGAATCGATGCCATAAAATACTTATACAGTTAAATATTGCTCGAGAAAATGCTATTCCGCACTCCTATCTCCGATTCTGTTCCGCACTCCACCCTCCGGTTCCGCACTCTACCCTCCAATTCCGTTCCACACTCCACCCTCAAATTCCGTTCTGCACTCCGCCCTCCAGTTCCGTTCCGCACACCGCTCCGTCTTTCTTAATTTCCGACGGATCCAAATTTCCAATTGGAAAGTCAAAAAAGTCATCAGATATTTTCATCATCTTGATTCTTATTTCTATTAGTATCATTTTTACATTTTTTTTATTTCTATATTCTGGGCTTTACATGCATAGCGTATAGTTCCACTTGAGATAATGATGACAAAATGTGAAGTTTCATTAATTATCTTTCTAAATTAGAAATTGTGTGAATCTTACCAGTAGTAGAACATTCTCTTTGTCCATATGATCAGCTGTTCAATAATGCAATCAACCATCTGTACCCTAGCGTATTATATCAACATTTTTGCCTGAAATTTCAGCACGTTATATTATTGTGTTGTCTGCATTACCCTGAGAGAAGATGTTTGAACAAAAAACTTTAATTAATAATGCTAACGTAATATTTTTTAAATTAATTCTTTTTGGAAATATAAGACCCCTACGGGAGAAATATTAGTCTTAATAAATCAATGTACTTATTGCAGAGAAATTTACATTACATTAATAACGCGCATTAACGTGTCATATAGAAACCGCCATGTGGTGTTATTTCACCGTGGGCATGGGTTTGAATATCGGATCTGAGAATGAATTTAAATACAGAGGATAATGTGACCTCGGGTGACATTAGAAAACAGATTACATTATGATGCAAAAACACTCAACCGTTTTCTAAAACGTCAGAAAATGCTCCAAAAATAAGCAAAATCACTCAGCCGTTCAGAATACTTGAACGCTTATTGTCGAAGGGTTTCACAATCGGGAAAAATCGGCCTCGTATGATTCAACTCCCCGTGATACTATCATTATATATTTGAAGAGAAAATAATTATTTCAGGGCGATCCTTTCTTTCTCCCTTCTTGAGTCGAGTTTCGAATATCTTTTGATATAGCTGAGCAGAAATTTCGATCAATTGGCGGGTTTTGGTCACATGATGACGATCATTTCACCCGAAGCTGCGAAGAGGTTTCGACACGAACGCGTGTTAGTTTTATTACAATTTATGATGCCCAAAAACTGTTTACAATATATCTTATACAATGATACCCAGTTAGCGTTATGAGCTACCAGTGTGTGACTGTCAGTGTGCAGTAAGTCATCAATAAAATGCAAGAAAAATACCTGCCTGCTATTAATTTGTATTTCTTAAATTTCATATATCTTTTAAAGATTTCAACGTTGTGATTTGATGTGTGGAAAATATTGCAATCGTGCAAACTACGACTGCAGAAAACTCGTTTTCGCTGCCTTGAAGCTAAATTTTTATTTAGTTTTCCATTTTCAAACAGGATTGTGGCAGAAATATTAACGATTTCGTCGACGCAGGCACTATGATGAGAAGCAAGGTATTTTGGCCTAACCAGGGCATTTCATAGGAATATGTAATAATACAACCATAGACAACAGTACAGTCCATATGTCTAACTAATATATCAAAGAGATAATTGAGAGGGCACAAAAAACTTGGCAGATTGGCAGACTGAGACTAAGACTGATCATTCATGACCCAGGACGTCATCCATTGGGCAATTTCTATCGATGAATAACCAGTCGTTGTTTATGAAGGCGATTCCTCCTCCTATAAATAGAGGTATATTCATCCAGAATATACCACTTTTACCATGTGTGGTACACTGAACACAGCTCTCTGCAATTCCGTTTCTGCTTCTGTCAATTGCAAAGAAAATCACGTTTATGTTAGTCGCAAACGTGAAATCTCTTGACGTAAATTGTGACCACTGTTGCCGAAATGGTTGTAGCACCTTATCAGTTTATTTTGAAAAAAATTTATGAATTTCTTAAAGTTCAATTACAGCTAGGATTGTTAACTTATATTCATCATTGATGTATACAATGTTCTCTACGTAATCGCTTTATCTCAATCTAATTATATCAACATCAATCTTCGACATTGTATTCTTTTTAAACAGTCAATTATGAAATCGTGTGTTTTGTGACAAATTCATCGTATCAGACGATAAGTGAAAATCACCGAATCAAATTCTCAGTGTTAGACAGTCATTCCCCTGACAATTTTGGACAAGCTATGGAGCCATTGACGCCAGTACAATTTCTAGATCGGACAAATTTGCTTATCACTCTTTATCGAATATCTACGATTTAATTTTTAGAAACATTTGATTTTGTCAAATGCAATTACCAAGAGGACCTGATGGAAGTTTGAGTATGTATAAAGCTAGGTTCTTACCTTCGGCAGACATCATAACGACAGCCAGAAATTGCAACGAACATAGTTTTAATGAACACCCTGAAAGAGACTTTCACGGAATTTCTTAACATATGAGTTTATACCTATTCTCCTACCAAAACCAAATCCACCAGGTTGCTGTATGCAATACTACGATAACCAACATCTAAGTTTGGATTAGATTTCTTGATATTATGAGTTTCCAAAAACAAATTTTCAAAAAAATGCTGATTACTACACCTTTTTTATAAGCACAGCATGACTTACCTCGAGTTTTTTTTCGACACAGGAGTGGTGACTCTTAGTTGACACTTTAATCAAATATATTTTTATAGGGTTATCCAGAGCCATTATAAAAATTCAAGATTCCACTAATCCTTCTATCCGACATCGAAATTTCATCTGTTATCTATACATTTTCATTCTGCACCAAATTTATGATATTTTCACAGGTGATTTTTGTAATTCGTTAAAAACTTTTGACCACATCTTACTTTAGGTAAAGTGTGGACCTACTTCCGTGAACTTTTGACCTGTTTATCTATTGATTGCCCAATCGTGATCAAATATCTAATCAATAAGCAATGTGCAGAAAACCCTTTATCGCTGCTTCACAGCTATAGTATATTTTGTGTTTTCTGCCTTACCGTGAGAAAAGACGTTTAAACAAAGACTCTCATTAATAAATCGTAGTATTTTTTTAAAATTGCTTTTTTTTGGAAATATAGGACCCCTACGGGAGAGATTTTTTTCTAAATACATAAATAATTTAAAATATAGCTGCAAAGCAGCGATAACCAGTTTATGCCACCAAATGCACTTTTGAAGATGTAAGTTAACAGTTTACCAACTTTGTTTAAAAGGGTTGGCGAGTTGGTAGACAAAAGACAAGCGAATTTGAACATGGTTGGATACTGGTCGTAATAGCGTGGAAGGTTACTTCTCAGATCAGCATAAGTAGAGCACACTAACAGTAGGTGGAATTTTTCATCAACGTTGTTGGCGCATAGAGGACAGATTCGTAGATTTCTAGGAGTAATGGGTCTTGGCCAGTGACCTGGTCACGACTACTACATCTAAATTAACATAATATATCTCTAAGTTCCGGTTTACAGATTTCGAGATATTTTTCGTCGACAAAAAGTAAAGTACATTTAATTAGTACATATGAGTCACATTTGGAGCTATTAATCATATCATTTTGGCACTGTTTAATGAAATTGTTCCTCCGTAAGTTTGAAAAATAGTATCGCATTATCAATTGGAGGTGATATTCCCAAAAGTTCCCCATACCTAGGGAACATAAGTTGTGTCGTAGTTTTAATGCCCAGTTTGTCACTGGAAAATTATCCAGGTCAATTACTAGTAGGTTGTAGGACTTCCGAAGCAACGTCCAGTCCGATGACCTCAGGATTTTCAACCAGAACTTATAAGCCGAAAGTACTATTTTCATCGACAAACTGAACCTCCCTTATTCACCGTGAACCATGGGATTATGTGTTGTGCAACACACCTTTAGAACAGATTTAGAAAACTTAAGGTGGATTGATTCTAATACATCAACCTTCAAAAGCCTATATGGGTGACCTGTAAGTAAGCACGTAAGTGACGAGACTGTTAAAAACATCAAATTTAATTCTTGGAGACAGGAGTCTTAACTAAATATATTTTTAAGCCAAACATGGTGCGAGAATCTTTTTTGCTAATCCTCTAATGGAGTGATTAAAGTGTCCCTTGCCCTGGATTATAAGACCTAAGTATTATGACCTTGTCTCCTTACTTTCATTACTGTTGTTTTATCAACATTGACAGTTAATTTCATTTTGGTGCAATACTCTAGTAATAAATCTTATGCAGGGCAATCCATTCACCAAATAGATGTCGAATCCCGTAAGACCTCTATTACTGTTTTATAATTCTTTCGGTTTTCTTCTAGGATCTTTAGAAAAATTTTCCATAAAGCAGGAATAAATACTCCTTGCCAACCATTAAGAATATTTTGTAAATATATTTGATGAAAAAATCCTGCTCTCTTTTTGGGAAGTTTTATCACCAGCGCCATTTTTGATTCTTTGTTGTTCGCTGTCGTGCATTTTATCCACGTGGGCGAAGCACCAATCTACGTGGACTTACAGACAACTCCACGTGGACTTGCCTTAATCCACGTGGCCTAAATTACAACTCCACGTGGGATTACCATTATCAGTCCACGTGGCTTTGTCCCAAATCATCACGTGTAGTGCAAGTCCACGTGGAGTCTTTTTTTAAAGCCACGTGGACCATTTTTGTAAGGGAGTGCAGCATATGGAATTTGGTTGTTGGTTTGAGGATTATATTTTGTCAAATAAAGCTTCTTATAAAAATAATTCTCGGATTAATGGAATCATGAATTCTAATGAACATATCTAGATATCGCTTTAATACATCGACTTGTCAACTAAGATTCACCACTTCTGTAACAAAAACTCGAAGTCCTGTTGTGCGTAAAAAGTAAGTACTTAATCAGTATTGTACTTGACTTGTTTCAGGTGTATTCATGAGACTTGGTTTATTCAAAATGTAACTTCTTTAAATTGTAAAATGTAACTTCTTGAAATGGCTATCGTTATGTTCTGGTATTGGAGATATTTTGGGTACGATTGGAAAAATACATTTAATCGAGGCATATAGCATATTTAGAAATTACATTATTGGCTGTACGATCAATAACCATAATAGTAGGGTCTATATACAGTTTGACCTCAAAAAAAATTTTAACAAAAAGTTTTCCAATGGTTTTGGGTACTATTGGAAATCAAAAACAACATATTAAAAATCTATGAAAATCAAAGTACCGGAAAGCTTTTCTTTTCAAGATGGTCGCCAATATCCTAAAATGACTATATGTCAATCATTATTCGCCCTACAGTCGTAATGTTGGTGCCTATCCCCAGGTTTTAGGTGTCAGAAAACTCATTGGGACCAACAAAAGGCTCATTCAGTAATCAGGTAGCCTACAATTCCAAGATTAAATGGCTACAAGTCATTTCATATTCACCCTTGAAGTTTAATTTTTGGTGTTTATATCGATCTTGTACGGATCGAGAAACCCAATAAGACAAATATAAATTCAGTGAGTGATTGAAATTGTTGGACCTGAATCCAGATCGGTAGAGGCTGGGCAACACAGTGTTCTGCCACGAAGCATTTAGAACGAGTGTCATGAGTGCATTGAATTCAGTAAACTGAATATTCTTTCGTAATTTCAGTGACTAATTATCCAATATGAGTGATGTATCAACTCATTTGTGTTGTGTGATTAACACGTATCCTAGGCTGATTGTAGACACCTAAATTGAAACTCCAATGTGAATAGTAAAAAACTTATAGTCAATTTAGTGTATTTTAATATACAGGTGGCCATTTTGGACGCCATCAAACTGATAAAAGATTGGAAAAAAATTTGAATCATGGACCACCTTTTCGACTTTTCAGTTGAAAAAAATGTCAATCTCTTTACCCGAGACGATTTTCTTTCAAAAGGTGTGTTCGAGTCCTAATTCCTAATGCAGTTAAAGTTCAATGATCATTTAAATTTTTTTTCCAATTGTTTTGTGACAATACTTTGGTTTATTTATTTTTCAGACATTGGAAAAAATTAGCTTAGAATCACAAATTCTTAAATTTTAAATTCCTCATCCGCTGGATCCTAAATGAATTATTTTCCATACAAATTTTTTTTTCTTCATTCCACTGAATCTTTCAAAGAAAACCAAACTTTGTATCTTTTATTCCTTCGAAAAATTTCATTATGAATAAGAATATTTTCCATATGTTTTATTTGTTTTCTTTTTGACAGAAATTTCACTTTTTTTTCCTAAGAATTTGAATCTTCTGTCATTATATTCATTAACCATCTTTCAAAGTTCCAGTACAAGATAACCCGTAGGACAAGTTATCAAAACGTTTTAGGCCTATGACATCCTATTCTTTTATTCATTGTTCCGAAATTGTGAGTTACATTTTCAACATTAATCCAGTATCCAAGCCATTTTGTCAGTGACTACATCGTACATAAAACCCGATGGTGGTCACCTTTCAAGCTGGTTAGTCTAATAAAAGAAACATAGAAAATAGTATAATCATATCGTTGATAAACTGCAATATAAATACACTGTTTCTAGCTACATTTTCATAATTTCCACATTTTAGAAAAATAGACAGGATCTTAAGAATTCGATGGTCATTTTTTTCAAAGCACCAATCTTTTAAATTCATGAACCGAAGAGGCAGAATATTAATGCCCTTTATAAATACTGTGGCAGCGTCAGTTGAAAAAGGGCCAGGAGTGTCAAACTTGATAACAGTCCAACGTCATTGCTTCTCAATGATATTTCTTATCTTCTGAATGTTGTAAAATGAAGAAATGCTGTTAACTAAAAGATGAAATATATGTACGCTTGATTTTCAAACAATTTGAGGAAAATAGATTTACTAAATGCGTTATTCACGAAGAAGAGATACGAAATAAAATTTTTGACGAAATCATTCCGCGGGTGTCAAAACTTTGAATTAAATAATAATCGAAGTATATCAACACCCAGAGCCACCGTTATAATCCACAAAGGAAATGTCTCAGGAAAGGATCTTAACAAAATTGAAAATAATATAATTCGTCGCGTATTGTCGATATTCATGTACTATCTGACCGGAGTAAATTGATATTGTGAATTATGTTCCGGGAGACTCGATTCATGCGCTTGATAAAACCGTACCGACTTGGTGAATATACTTATTGATATTAATCATATTTGTCACCGGTTTCATTTATTGTATTGTCGATAACATCCATCATGACGTGATACAAAATCACAACAAAATACAAATAATGAAATAGCTTTGTTGAGTAACGCAAACGTTTTCTTTTACGGAATATGAATTCTACATGGCTGTTCGGTCGACCCTATCAGAGCTACACGATGGTCATGTCTATCCAGAATAAAACTGGTCTAGACCGCACCGTCGCTATAACGGTGAGCGCCCTGCTAATCGTACTGGGCACATTCGGTAATTCGGCGACTTTTTTCATCATGATAAGTCGCAGATTCCGCAATATTTCCTACGCTAACTATCTAATAGCTCTGTCGGCGTGCGATATGCTGGTGTCCGTGAGCTTGTTCGTGATTCCGATCGTCCAGTATATTCTATCGTCGGTCAGTCTCGGTGAGAATTTTTTGATGAACTCGCTGATCAGTTGTGTGGTCTACGAATTCGCTA
>JAYMFW010037781.1:0-11534 GCA_036785005.1 Tubulanus punctatus | reverse complement strand
TTACTTTGAGACCTAAATGAGGTATGTACTGTAAGAATTGACTGATTAATCCCCCAAAAACGAGTTTCATTTAAAAAAAAATAGACTATAGTACTGACTTAGTGACTACACTCGAGAATGAACAAAAAATTACCTTTACCTTATCTCAATCAATCTCATTCACCCACCCACAGTCACACAGTGCTATAGCCTAAACAAAGTCTGAAACTCGGACTATCCTATTGATAAAGGAAACAATGTACAAATTTCAAAAATGACAATAGAATTGGGCTAATTTTTGAAACTCATTCTTCGATTCAAATTTCGCTCAAATACAATATCCATAAATAACAAGAAAGTGTATTTTGAATGTTGGTTTCACTCAAAAACTTTAAGCAACAAGTTCGACAAAGCAACTCAAAAAATCTAGGCAAGTTTGTTGTAGCCTGTTAGTGTTCAAACAATACTAAATACGTCATGAAACAACTTCATTAAGTAATGCAAAGTTTTCCAAAAGTATAACTGTGTTTTGGTATAACAGCACTGGATATCCATAGACAGTTAGGACCTACATGGTCCGCATGGACATAATGTTTATTGTTAAATATGAGCTGCCTACAGTAAGAAAATGTGAATTGATAATATTAGAGTCTTTTCTGTGGTTATATTCCATTTGTTCTTCTTTAGTTGGATCCTTCACTATTTTTACTCCTTTCAATAGATTTGGAATTGTTCCTTTTAAGTGTACATATCTGAATGAATAATGACTTAATCTGATTTATTTCCAGATCAAAATGGCAGCAAATTTTGACGACATCGCCTCAGAGATGAGCGCTGATTCACGTCGAACGATTCCCCCTTTGCCGCTCGCCAATAAGTATCCAACTGAAGAAACGATAACAGTTTTACAGAATCGTCTGAAAGGGGCCGAACATAGTGTGAAAAGTCTGTCGGATCAACTCGAAGAGATTGGTTTCCCTATTAAAGATTATCCGCAATTAGAGTTACCTCAAAGACTCAGCCCTATCAAAGAAAAACCGGTAAGTTTCTTTTTTTAACTTATTTTGTAGTTTACAGTTATTTTTTTGCTTTACATCAGACCTCCTTCTCCAATTTCCTAAACTAATTCATGAATCCAGAGATCGTGGGTTAATTGGACCCCTCAAGTTGTGGTTGCATCATCAAATGACCCCGCCCCCTTATTGAAAATCCTCTCAATCACACCCAGTCATATTGTTTATTGAAAATTATCGTCATCTCAAATTTATGTCTATTTTCTAGGTTGTGTCACCATTCAAAGCACGCTTGGCTAACCGTGACGTTCTTATCGAAAATTACGAACAACTCGTGTCCCGAACTTGTCGCCTCGAAAGTACAATAGCGACGATCAAATTGAACTTTTGTCAGTTGCAAGCTGAACGCGACCTGACCAGGAAAGAACGCATGTCTGTCAACGAAAAAATTACGATGGCTTTAGATATTTATGAGAAAGAAATGCAAAAACTGAAGTCGGCGCTCGAATTGGCAGGATGTACGAATAAGGATTTGTTCGAATCTCGCAAAGCGATTGAAGAAGAAACGTTAATGGTGAAGGCTGAACTGATGAATCTGCAAAATGAAAAGGTAATGTTCAATTTTTCATTCAGAGTGGTATATGAGCAAGTGGAAAGAATTTTTTCTGAAATTGTTGGGTACAACACTCGTGTGTAGTGTCCTAGGATACTCATTGAGGGAGAATTGGACAGGACCTAAAGGGACTGAATTTTAGAGGTTACAGAGAAGGATGAACCTTCTATGAATATTCAAAACATATTACAGATTTGAGCGTTTTACTGATTAAATTGGCACGGGATTTATTGGATCAAGAAATGTACCAGTTTAGGTGGATTTTGTTATATGAAAAAGAAATTCCTGATCAGTTGAATTTAATGTTTCATTTCTCCAGGGTACATTTGATGAACGGATCGACAGTTTACAGAGCGGTAAAGATAAACTGTTGCGACAAGTAACTGCCTTAAAAGAACAATTGAACAATGAACAAAAGTTGAGATCGTCTTTGGAAGAATCGCAGAAATCACTTCTGGAACGGGTTCAAACTATCGAAGAAGAGCGAGATAAAGTCAATGATGAGGTCAGTTAAATTCAAATCTTTAATTGACAGTCGATAAATTCCCCTTGTGGGAGCTCTCCTGGGGTTTTAGCCAAAATTTTGCTTGACACGTCGTGTTCACTTACAAGAGAGGTTTATCCAGTCAAACTGATTCAATCTGGATTTTTGTAATAGTGACAGTTTTTCTTGTCCCCCTATACCACCTTCTTAATTCAAATGAACAAGTTACATCGGCCTATAATCCAGATGTATTTTACTGGTTCTAAATTGTCTGGTTTTAAGCCAGATTGACTTTAACTGAAAATTAACTTATGGTTGAAGAGAAAAGTTTACTTCATATATCTAGGCTATTGTCTTATGGCGGGACGGAACGGACTAGCGGGACGGACCATGGGAGGATAGCGGAATAGCATTCTCGAGTATGTGTAGCTCTGTGCGCGAGTTGAGATATGATCTGTTTCCTATGGAACCAAAGCAAAAGATCAACTTAATGGATGCACTCCTCAATCACTCGTCTGTTTTATAAATAAAATATTACTATGCCGATGAGCATTCCAGTAAGCATGGTTTCTTAGACATTGCCACATTTCAATTGTTTGAAGTACAATTGAACAATGTAATGTAGGCTACATCATGTTTCAGGCCTTGTGATAAGATAGTCAGGCGAGCCTCGACTCAAATTTCTGACCTTAGGCGAGCTATTTTCATATTTTGCATCGTATAAATCCATTCAAAAAAGGAACGATCTTTCATTCTTTAAACCCCGGCATTTACCGCGAAGCGTCTGACTGTCTCAGGGTTTGAAGTTTGCGGTATGCCAAGACTAGAGGAAAAACAGTGGGAAAACACTGATTTCTTTAAAGTCAGTGTTCCGTTTCATCAGTAAAATATTTTTATCATGAGTGTATAGGCCACTGAGGCTGCCGTGTGTATGGAACACGCGCAGAACAACCGCTATATGTATTGTTTTAGTGTAAAGCCGCTGTTATGTGTCTTGTTCAATATAAACACCACGTTGGTCGAGCACGTGCGATAGTGATCAGAAAGATCGTCGATGAGAAAAATGTTGCTCGGAATTTCCATTTTTGAGCGATTCGTCAGATTTCAAGGAAAATCCATAACTAATTGATAAATAGGCGTGCAAGTTGATTACTATAGGCGCGCTGTTAAGACTCGCGCCTCGGCAAAGACTGAGTCTGGTTATTCAAAGTAACATCCCCTACGAGAAACGAGCAGAAATAAATTGAATATATACTGATTAACTAACAAAAACTATTGCCGTTCCGTCCGTCCGCCACAAGCTCGAGAAATGCTATTCCCGCGATACTCCCACCGAGTCCGTCGATTCCGCAGTCCGTTCCGTCCCGCCATAAGACAATAGCCATATATCTAAGGCAATGACTCAAAAAAGATGTTTTTGATAATATATTGGTTAGTGTCTTGTCATGGTGGGGAAGGGATAACATACCTACCTAATTTTCATCAAAATATTCGTTTTTAAAGGGTGTTCATATTTACAAGAAAATTGAGGTCCGAGTTCCCAAAAAAAATTTTTTCAGATTCATCTCCCATAGGGGGCGCTCCACAGGGGTTTTTCAACATTTCGTTAAATCGCTACTAGTCCTACAGTTATGATCCAGATCCAAATGAAACTTGGTATCAATGATCTGTGGGCCGAGGCCTTTAAAGTTACAGAGCCGTTTTTCAGATTCATCCCCTAGGTGGCGCTCCAAAGGGGTTTTTTCAGAATTTCTTTAAATCGCTACTGGTCCTACACTAATGATCAGATCGAAATGAAACTTAGTACCAATGATCTATGGGCCAAGGCCTAAAAAGTTAGAGAGCCATTTATTCAGATTCATCCCCTAAGTGACGCTCCACAGGGGTTTTTCAAAATTTCTTTAAATCGCTTCTAGTCCTACAATTATGACCGGATCAAAATGAAACTGTTTGTTGTTTGTCTGTGGTGGGACTACTGTATAACACAGCGGAGCTTTATAAGTCAATAGGCTGCTTGTCTAGAATTACGGTACTATAGTTTCAGTAAGGATACTTTACTTAAACTTAGGCATGAGCTTAAGATGCAGGCATCAGCTTCCTGTAACAGGACATATTCCCAATAAAAACAAAACCGAAATGGCCAAAATTTGCTTTTATTAAATGGAAATATTAGAAAGAAATGTTGCGTGTTCATTTTTCTGGTCACTTTCTATCCCATCCAACAAAAATGTGCTCTTTAAGTCTGTCCTAGGCATCTGAGTTTCCAAAAGACCTCCCATTTTAATAGATATATTTTTTTCCAAGTCTATCCAGATGGACACAGTGAAATGCCTTGGTCAGGGTCACTCTAAACCGCTCCTTTGTTTCATTGTTTTTACAGCTAACAACTTTAAAAAATGAATGTACTGGTTTTAAGAAAGAGAGCATTATAGCAAATGAAAAGAGTAAACGAGAGACACAACTTCGTGAAAAAGCAGAGGAGGCCATTGTTGAAATATTGAATGACGCGGGTAAGAGACATTCTTTATAGGGTTAAGGCTGATACTATTTTCATAAGTAAAAAATCCAGTGAAAAATTTGAGGATCTTGCTTTGATTTTATTTTCTAAAAACAGTTTTGATAAAAAAAGACTTTTGCGTATATTGTTGTATAGAACCTCAAAAAACCCACGCTTTTAAAATGTTTGGTATATATTGTTGATTTGACTAAAATTATAATGTATTTCAGTTGATAGACTATTGCAGCCTTTGTTCAGGCTTAGATTTCACTTTGGACTATCTAGATATATAGTGGTAGCTGGGAACTAGATTTTCTGCTGACGAGTGAGGGTAATTCTCCTTCACTCGGCAGAGCCTCGTGAAGGAGAAACCTGAAATGAGTCACAAAAATCTTGTTCCCAGATTTTTAGGGAAAATCTTTCTCAATTATTGAAAATCATTAAAAAAGGGCAGAAGATTTTCTGGTTGTGTCAAAGTCTATTACCTCCTGTGTCGTCTTACCCGTTTTGCGTTGGATCTAATGTCAATTATAATTTGATATATTTTTAGGGGATAAAGACGAAGAATTGATAACGCTTCAAAATGACAATAAAATGTTGCTGTCAGAAATGACTAAAATGAAAGGACTCTATCAACAACTGAATAAACAATTGGAAGAGATGCAGTCAGTTCTGGAAGAAAAACAGGTAAAAACTCTTTGTCATTCTTATGAATGCGGTCAATTGTTTTTGCTTTTTGTATCAAAGTTCCACTGTTATTTTTTTATGGTTTTTGCACCGACTCTGGAAGAAATTGGGGGAGACATATTTCTATATGATTTGTAGTGAAAGAAACCCATTGCGAAAATATGTGTCCATCCATTGCGCTGTTTTGAATAGATTAAAATCATAGGGAAAATGTCAAATTATGATGTCTGACAAGGTTCCACTCATGGTAGGTGAGTCGGTTTAGGATTTCTCCTTCACTCGAAAACAGAAAATATTGTTCTCACCTACCACTGGTAGATTCTATATTTACCTGAGTGGCCAATTTTATCCCGGCAGGCAAACCCTGCTAAGGGTACCTTAGAAATTATGATTTTTATTATATTTCCGAAAAGTCTTCAGTTGATTTAGCTGCTAATTTTTTTCTAGCGTTGAATTGTAAATTGACATATGTTATATTTTAGGCTACATTCGTGAAGTTGGATACCGAAAATAAAACGCTTCGAGATGCCTTGAAAGGATCTTCAGAACAAACAGGGAAACTAGTTCGAGATTACGAAAACAGAATGACGGTAATCAGAAATATTACTTGTTGGCTCCTATTGGCTTTGAGATTATTTCAGAATGTTCTTCTGATTGGTCAGTTTTCAATCAATATATCCCGGAGAAATGACATAATTATTCATTCCCCAGTGCCACGCTACGAGCGAAAGCCTCGGCACACGGAAAAGCACCCATGTAAAGACCCTCGGCAGTCAACATGTTGAATTCTAAGGCTTATCGCATTTTTAACTTTTTCATTAGTGGTGTAGATAAAGGTTGGTCCTTTTTAATCGTTTATAGGAAGAACGTGAAAAGTTTCTACGGGAATTTGACAAACAAGGAAGAGTGATTGAGTTAAATGAAAAACTACGTCATTTGTCCAAAGACAAAGAACTCGTCGACCAAAGAAAGTAAGTCTTACTACGATGATTTTAACGTTGGAAAATTGAAACATTCCAAAAATATCATCATCATTCTTCCAGAAGGAATCTGAAATGATGATTTGTATTGAGTTTTTGTTTTTAGTTTTATGAAATTTTCAGAATTTGATTTCTTCCACATGGATAAAGTGTTTTTCAATGTTAGCCAGTCCAATTAACTGATTTTCAACTTCTGAATTTGTGTTAATTATAGTTTCCTTCACACCTTAGATACTCACAGAATTTATTTACAGCTAGTTGTCGTAATTCAGGACACATTGTCCAGTTCATTGTGGGCAGTGAAAGCATTGAATTGTAATGTAATAGTAAAAAAAATTAATTCACTGCCACAAATAGTAGTGAATTTTTACGAATGGTTGTGAAATTGAGAAAGGGGCAGCACATTTGGTAATTCATTCAATTTTCATCAAGAGTGGCAATCTTATAATACCTTGAAGAAGATCGTCTTTCGAATTTCGAAAACAGTTAGAAATAAGAATTTATTTTACCTAATTTGTAGTTGCATTCTTCTTTGCAAAGGCTTTTAAGTCGCCTGGTTAGATTAATCATTGTAGTATTACACATATAGTAGTATCAATTATGTAAGTACCGCATACAATCACTGGTTTGAAAATTAGCACATTTTTTGAAAGATCGCACCAGTTGGCAGTGAATGTGGCCTCACATAGGCTTGAATGGCATTGAATTTGGTTCAGCGGGGCACAATAAACCCTGTTGATGCACTCAGTATCATAGCGAGAATTATTTACAAGTTTTTACATTGAAATTTGTGATATTTCTGGAAACTTAAAGCTCACCCATTTCACATCAGTATCATTCAATGGTATATTGATGTGATTTTTGACTGGTTTTTCAATTTTCCAGCGAACAGTTGAAAAATCAACTCGAAGAATTGAGGTCGAAAATCAGTGAAAATGGCGCCGAATTTTCAAAATCAGAACGAGGTTCGAATGATGAGATCTCGAAGCTGAAACAACGCATTGAATTAATGGAGATTGAGAAAATGGAGGCTCTACAAAATAAAGACAAACTACTAGATGAGGTAGAATTATCAGTCATATCGAGGAATTGTGGCTCGAGTCTAAATTTTTCTAATAATACAGCGCCAAAAATCCACTATGAAAATGACTCAATTTTGATGTACTTCTCTCATTGTATTCTTGAAAATGGTCCTTGGACATCAAAACTTGTTTAAATTTCGAATAACTCTTGCCAGTATGACTCTGCTGCCTCCAGCTTCAATTTCCATTCCTCCCGGCATGCTCAATCAAAAGATTTCTGAAAATTATTTCCAGGTGAATAAAACAATGGACGAATTGACAGAACAGTACTCGGAGATGGAACTCGAGTTGAAACAGTCACGATCTGAGGTTCACGCTGTCACTTCATCAAAACTGCAACTAGAGGAGGAATACAGGAGATTGGAAGCACGTCTGCTAACTGTAGAACAACAAGCTGTAAGTATATGTATAAGAATTTGCACTTCAAGTATCCCACAGCTGATTGTGTGGGTGAATTGTTTGCACGAGTTGAAAGATTTTGATACTTCAGACATCTGGTTGAAGACCTTTCCGAAAGTTGCACCTTGTAGCAGTAGGGTCGCGTACATGTTGGAAGAATGTCTAAAATTTTGAAACTCCACTATGTGACCTTACAAAAGGTCTATACTTCGGTTAACTCAGCTTACCTCGTATCTCCAGGGACCGGGAATTTTTGTCTGAATTCCGAGTTAAGCATGGCAAATTTCAATAGAATATGTAGCAAAGGGACAAGTATTTTAGTCCGAGCTAAACAAATCCGACTCTTAAATGGATCCGAGTTAAGAGGAGTCTACTGTACATTTATTTAACTCAGTATTTTTTCAACCGAGTGAAGTAACAGTCCCCGTATTGTGGATTAACCAGAGTCAACTCTTAATGATATTACTTTGTGAAAGATTTAAAGATTTTTTGTTGCCCTAAGAATGTTTTTCCGCATTATCAGTCTTGAATCATTTCGATAAGAGGCTAATTGTGTATTTAAGTATTGATTTATTCGATATCGCTGATTTAAAAATCGAAAATATGAAAATTCAGAATAATACGATGAATTTTGAAATTTTAGTTCTCTTTCACTTTCATGATTTCTGGTAGACTTGTCCTTATTTACATAATAGAACAGTCACATATATGACCCACACCAGTTTCACACAAGAGAAATAGCCTCATTCATGAACTGATAAATACTGATAAATGTGAGGTATTCGTGAATGATTTTTCAGGGTAAACATAAACAAGTCGATATCGCATTTACCGAAATGATGGAGCAGAAGAATCGTCTCGCCTACGATAAAGGACGTTTAGAAACTCGCGTCGATCAGTTGCAGGCCGAAATTCAAACTTTATCGTTCAAACAAAACGATTTCGTACAATTACAAAGAACAAAAGACACGCTAGAAGCTAAACTGGAAAAGGTAAGAAATGTTGCTTTATTTTTTATTCTGATGAAATGAGATTTGATTTGCATATGAATGTGAACTTACTTTTACATATATGATTTAACTGACTTTTAACCTTGTCCCACAGCAACCTCAAAATTTAACAATTAACTTCCTCTATCTAATGATTGAAGTGATAGTATGATTCATTGATTCAGTGATCTCCTATGTTCAGTCTGGATTATTATCCAGGCCTATATACCACTATCTGTTTCAATCATGTTTCCCTGGTGAGAAGTAATGGGCCGACTTGCGTGTCGTGAGCTTGATTCTATAGTATTTTGGACAGCTCACTTAAGTTTAAGTGGGCCGATCTGCATATCGGAGCTCATGGATTAAACAGAAATAAATATACTGAAACAGTCATCAATACGAATATAAAATCTTCCTTTCGCCACTTGATATTCGGACACATTTTGGAGCTGATTCAAAGTTTAGTAGGATTAGTAAAAAAGTTTTTTGACAGCCAAATAATTGTGTGGGAGTTAACAGTCAAGGTGCATTAGTGTAAGATAGGGATTTGTAAATTATCAGTGGATTGTAAGAACTTTTCAAGAGAATATGTAGTGATGAGTAAAAATATCATGTTGGAAATTCAGGACTCTCCCATATTGTATGCAGAATGATAATCAAGATACAATATATGCCAGTTTAACTATAGTGATGATTTGTGGATGATGCAATAATTACCCCGACACAACATGACACCAACTGCTCCTCTGTTCTCAATATTTCCATGACAAATTCTGTTCCGTTTTGTTTCAGGTGCAAGATGAATTGAACAGAAGTGAGTTACAGGTTCAGAAATTAGAGACACATCTGAAACAAAGTCAGTCGAGTGGTGAAATGAAAGAGAAGGATTTCACTCTGGCGTTGCACTCTCGAGATGAAGCTATCAAACAAATTAACAATCTACAGTGTCAGTTAGATATAGCCGAAGATCGAGAGAAAGACAAGGTATGGAATTAGTTAGAAAATGAGCCCTTTCTGCGCTTGCATGGAGAAAAATCTTAAATATGATTATCTCAAGTTTGAGGTTCCACAATTGGTGAAATCAACTCATAACTCTAAATCATGTTGAATCATTATAGTCAATGTTAAGGGCAAGTTTGATCATCTGTGTTTGACAGTCTAGGCTAGTAGATTGTGAGTGCAGGTAACTGCATGTAGCCTTACTTCAGTACAGGAACTCCCACTTGCTTCCTGTCAAGAAGCAACAGGGAGTTCCTACAATTAGCGTTAAATGGTCAACAAATCTAAATTTAAATGTGTAAATGTTTATTCCAACAATGTCCTGTTAATCAATTTACAAACTGGCTTCTTGGGGAATGTGCCCTCTCCCTAGAATTGAAAAACTATCTACCCGGTAATGATGATACATATTCATTCAGTATTATATTGATACAAAATATGCATGACATAAGAACATAATATGTTTTAGTATACAAGTAGTACTAGTAACGTTAAAGGATCCCTTTGAAAATGCTGTTTTTTAAAATTTCTCCTTTTAAGAACATAGATTTCTGTAATTGACAGCCATATATTGCTCTGTTGAGTCTCCTAGCATCTTTAAACATTATTATTTCTTGCTCACTCTTAATGTATCTTCCATATTCCATCACTTTCTACATTTCGTATATAACTTAATAGTAACTTGTTATAGATGTAAAATAAATTACATTATATTAGGCAGATCAGGCATATAATATTAGACATGACAAAAATTAAAAGACAAAGAAGAGTCAAAAAAGTATATTAGTACAAAATGGTAGATTTACGTACCAATCCCAAGTAAACAAAACATGATATCTTTGATATTTATTTTCAATAATTTCTCTCTAATGTCACTGCTATTTACGTGAGGGGTGAAGGTAGTTGTATTAAAGAAGATGAACTGTCATGAGAAATCATACCTATTGAGGTTATATTTGTAGCAGATGTAACTCAGTGAGTTGCCTTCTGATGATGTACTTCCATTATCACTAAATTTCTATTTTTCTAGGTACAAAGTTTGACGAAAGCATTTGAACAGGCGCAAGAGGATGGACATAAAATGGCTTCAACCCTTGAGTCGGTGATGTGTTCACACAGTAAATTACAATCAACGATTGAAAAACTACAAACGCAGCTCGGCCAGAAAGACTCGGAAATTACTCAACTAAAATTTGACAGGTGATATAATGATTTGGTCTCTCCCTTACGATGCTGCCGCCGACAATTGTCGTGAAAGCTGACAGTGCTGATTCCGACCATCATCGGGACACCATCATAGCAACCATTTTCAACAATAGAATTTAACCCTTTTACTGGCGATCCGGCGCATGTGTCGGATGTCGATTTACTGGTGAGCCGACACATGTGTCTGATTGGAACTTCCGATTTTCAGTGACCAATGAGACCGGCAGAAAATGACGAAACAGTTTAGTAACATTTTTTGGGATAAATGGGGACCTAGTCTTATGTTCTGAGAGCAGACTCAGTTGTCAAGACAAGTTACAAGACATTTGAGAGTAATTATTGCAAGTTCTAATTTTTTGTTTTCAAAGATGGCGTCGCCCAGTACTTCTTCGCCCAGTAAAACCAGTTTCTGGGACTTTTCTAACAATAACTATGTGTTTTCTATGACAGAATATGAGTTTATTGCGATTATATTACATAAATAGGTATATAAAGAGATGTTTTGTAATTATGTCACCCCGAAGGGGTGACATTCTGTTTTAGTAGGCATGCCGTCCGCCGTCCGCCGTCCGCCGTCCGTTGTCCGTCGTCCGCCGTCCGCCGTCC
>JAYMFW010037336.1:0-11540 GCA_036785005.1 Tubulanus punctatus | reverse complement strand
TTTTAATATTTATTTTGTAAGTGCCTTGGAGCAGATTATCCCAATCTGGACAAGGCACTAAATTGGGAAAATAATATATATAATAATAATAATATTTCTTAAATAAATCTAGAGGCTTCATGAGACCCCATAGCCTAGAAAAGCGTAAGTTTTTCATGTCCAATCTAAGCTTCCTTTTCATTTAACCTCATTATAACGCAATCCAAATCTCGGTTCAATCTTCATTATTGACATGGTTCATTGGATATATTGATAAGACCAAGGCTATTATATACATGTTGCATGTAGAGGCCTAATGATCGAGAGCGTGATTGACATCGTGCCCTATGACGAAGATTGGGAGGGTAGTCTTCACATAGAATTTGGAGTTTCAGAGTTTTTACTCAAAGCATAATGGCCTATTCTAGAAATACTTACTCCGTGTGCTCCAAATTCAAGAGCAGCTTGGCGAGTAAAGGTATCGAGCGCCCCCTTGCTGATTGTATAGGAAGCGATACCAAGTAACAAGGGGTGAGTTGTTACAAAACTGGAAATGTTGACAATTGAGCTGCTGGGAACTTTCCGTTTTATCAGATCTTTAACGACCACCTAACGTTAAAAATAAATTAAACACACATACAAGAAATTTGACTATATTTGACTTTTTTGTAAGTCTATCATTGTGGAGACGACCATTCCAGGTCTTATACGTACAAAGACAGGCCTTACGAGTACGGAGACTTTTGCGTGGGTTACGGGAATGTCATGTGGGACTCTACACTCAACAACCAATGGTTTCATTTATATACATTTATGAAATACTAAACCCTCCACATTTTCATGTACGACCGAAAGACTTCTCACGCATCAACTTGGCATTTTCAATTGATGCGCGCTGATTGGCTGTATGATTATTTCAAAATGCTGGTTGCCTGTGACTGGTCGTGTAAGATTATTTCAAAATTGATTATCGGATACCATATGGAAATCACGGTCAAAGTAAACAGCGGTCGGAAGGTAGAGCCGAGTGAAACGCTGCGAGGGGAGCGCACTGGCACTCTCGAAAAAGAAAATAATCACACAAGCTCCTTACGCGAACAACAACATCCAATTGGACAAATGGATTCACGTTTGATGGAATACATGCCTTACTATACTTATAAGCATTATAAATTGTATCACTTTGTACCCTTACTCAAATTTTTTTGTCATACCTGAGTAACATTAACCACCGCTTTAAGATTCACTGTAAACATTCTAAAAGGAAAACAATTCATCATTATATTTTAACTTAAGAGAACATTAAATATTTCATGCTAGAAATTTATTATTTTGGTATCGGGTCGAAAAATTCAAAACATTTTCAATGATCTTTTTCACTTCCTGTCTGATTTAAACTCAAGCTGAATCTTTTCTCAGAACCTAAAAAACCAACAGTGTTTTTTCTATTTTGTCAATAAGGACTTACTCATCCAAACTTTCTTCAGTAACAGTTAGTAGATCCCTATCTACCCTGACCAACCCCGCATTGTTTACGAGTAGGTCGATTGGTAAAACACTCTCCACAAGTTGACGAGTTTTCTTCCAATCCGAAAGGTCGACACATACAGTCTCTACATCTGGAAACTTAAGAAAACATCTACATGGAAAAACCGACTTCTCGGAATACGCATGTGTTGAACCACTTTCTTCTATTATGACAACAGTATATAGAACCAATCTACTAACGTCTCATGTTCCAAATCACAATGTTCTATATCTGTATTAGACAGTATTTGCCTTATCATGACAGTCACTATTTTCATACCATTAGAATAGGATTAGTATATAGAAATTACCTAACAAGGAAAGCGGCTTTTTGTGTATCACATTTTGTCTCAACCTACCTCCTCTTTCAATGAGTCAAGATCAGCCTTTGTACGCGATAATGCGACAACCTTTGCCCGGCATTTCACCAAGGTATCAACACAACATCTACCTATGCCTGTGGGAAACAAATTGACAGAGCTGCACGTTCCGTAGCAAATAATACGAACCATCTTTAGACTTATCTTTTCCTTACCTTTTCCTGCACCAGTTAAAAGCACACGTTTTCCTTTAAAATCGATTTCCATGGCTGTATGTATAAAACGACAAATCTACCTGTGCGCTAGAATTATATGTGACTTTATCTATATTACTATAGAAAGATATGGTAATATAGGCCGATACATGTTTAATATACGGTCGATATAGATCTCAAATTGTCTAATATACTTCTTTTTTGTATTGTGTGTGACCTTATTTAGATGTAGACTATAGAAATAATGATAGTATAGGGGCCCACATTGTAGTACTGGTATATAGATAACAAATTTCCCAATATATCATTTTCGTATTGTGGTATCCTGACATCAGGAGACAATAAGCATGAGGGATGAACTAGAATTCATATTCCATTACTTTTTGCAAAGAACTATGAGGTCAGATGGTGTAGATAGTCATGACTTATTAACACGAAATATTCATGCTAGGCTATACATTAGATGATAGAAAGATATCGATGTCGATGTACTTACCGTGTGTCTTAAGAAAGGTCAAACGCGCATACTCCTAATGGCCTGTTGAAAAAGATACTAGGCTTAGGCCTAATTCTTACGTAATTCTACGTGGATTTACGCTTGAGCCATCTAGTGACAGAGACAAACAACTACATTGTCACATGATAGCATTATAGCGGCCTCCGGGAGGAATTGCAATCTTTTCTATCACGTGATTCTCTGGCGTTATCTGACTGCACTGACAAATTTTTATTAGCAACCACCCACAACCAGTTGATCGGAATAAATTGTTTTAGTAGTAAGTGGAAGTCCGACAAACTTCTGTTTCTATGTTCTTGTATAACTGCTGGGTTTTCATGTGAATAACATCGTGACCGTGATTGACTCCAGTGTTGCTTAATTAACGGGCAATTAATACCATCTAAATCAAACTTTTCGACTTTTTGGTAAAATGAAATCCTTAAGCATCGTAAAGTATGATAGGTCGGATCTTCTATTTGATTTGATTCAACATACAATGTAGAATTAGGAGGTTGTTTGACCGTAGTCAAAATACAAGCGACAATCTAGTTTACATAAGCCCCACATGTTGAGGCAGCGCCACTGAAATTCTGACGTGAAGGACAACAACGAAAATCAGCACTCTGGAGTATGTGATCTAACAATAGTCATTGTACAATGAACTGTAATGTTAAGTGACTCAAAATATTGGATTTCTAATTATTGTTTACTTAATATTTGTTCTTCGGCTATCTTTCAATGACTTGTGGTATGGTGTTTCACAGCAGTCTTTTCCATTATCAGCCGTCGCTATCGCTTGCAAACTCGGTCGGGGTTTGACGGTGTTGGAGAAGGCCCATGCTGTTCCCGGCATATAAAAGCATAATTTCCTCCAAATCACTTTCCTCCGAAGATGATATTTGAACAAAAGAGAGCCCGGTTGATTTTCAAGGCTCCGATGCTGTCTTTCCACAATGTGCGTATATGGCTTGTCATAAATGACGTAACGATTGATCAGGTTTTTTTCCCCACTAGTCTTAAAATATAATCTCCATTTTCTAATCAACCACTAATATTAAACGAATAACATTACACAATTTGTCTTTTAGATGCATACGAATAAAATGCACACATACTAATGATAATTTATTTTGATGGCATTTGCCTTTTAAGGAGTTTAATATCAATGAGTACTAGCGATGGGCCTACCGTATTTCGATGCATAGGTACGTATGTCGGTGGTCAAAATTATCCTCATTGATATTCATTAGCCTCTGCATGGTCTGACCATCGTTGCATAATGACAAATAAATCTAAAAACACCTATCGTCATTGTATTGAATTAGGAGTCGCCCCCGTTAATCAAGTCAACGAAACTGTTTCGATATCTGGGCATTTTCGGATTTTGAAATGGGCACTCGAATTTACTACTTTGACGAACAATACAACTCATATCAAATATAATATACAACAGATATGAAACAAGTCTGACATCCTGTAAGTCTGACGTATGTGCTGTATAAACAAAAGGTCGTGAATGAGGGCCGATCTGATCGGGAACCAGTCATCCAATTTCTTGAACTTATGATAACTTTTTTTTAATTTCGGACAAATGGGATGTCGGATTTATAATGGTTGGAAATTTTAATAATTTAGGAAAAATGTTGTCGGATTTGTGATTTGTGTTGGCTTTATGGGGGACATTGGTTATCACACATGGCCAACCATGTATCTGCATATTCCCCTTTTCTAGGTCATTTCCTACATTAAAATCGATATCCATATTATCGGAATTTCACCGAGTGGCATATTGATGTGTTTCTAACCGATTTTAGGTAGTCATTTTGTTTTTAACATCAATGGGCAAAAAAAATCTATCATCTTCGTTCGATCTTCGCTGAACCACTGAATCACTTAATCGCTGATTTTTTTTACGATTCGCTGAATTTCTCCAAATTTCAATATTTAGTTAAATTGTGAAATATGCAATAGATATTAAATATCAATATCATCTGACATGGTTTGTCCTTTAAGATGACGCTCAATGGGAAAATTATGGAAATTTACGGAAGATTTTGTGGGTGCTGCTGGACCGGAGTAGGACCAACAAAACTAGCGATTCTTGTTATATCCACCCGTTATTTTTTTTTTGTCATTTTAGATCGTTATGCGGCTTGGTTGTTTCTTTGTTTCTACTTTAGTACCGACTCTGGAAATTATACTAACCGATTAAAAACCGGATCAGCTTCTAATCCTAAATGGTCCGCAATACAGTCCACTTTTACTTAATTCAAGGAGAATGGGCTGATTTTGGTATATTTCTCAAAACATGTTAAATTCGTCACGATTTAGCAGATTTTATAAGAATTTAGTGATTTACAGATTCAGAGATTCAGCGATTAAGTCGTATAGCGAAGTTCGAACATCGATCAATAATTGAGACATAGAGCAAGACATAAATTTATTTCATCGCCGAATTAAATGAAATAACATAAACCGAGTACTCTTCTCCGATGATAAAGTTACGGTAGAACGGCCCCTTGATGTTTGGACCAAGGGCTAATAATGGGATATCTCGAAGATTCTTGGGATAGATCGCAGCATCTACTGGATACTCATGAAATGCAAAATGACAGAAGTGGTAGCTTCATATGCATTTACCATTATAAAAATATCTCTTTATGTATTTTTGCCATTACTGATGGACATGAAGTCACACAGGGGAATGTGAAAAACGAAATGCCTACTTCAGTATTTAAAGATAAAACAATTCCTCTTTTGGTATAAAGTCTGTGGGAAATACAATTCCTTAAAACGAAATAAAATTTCAGTCCGAAAACCATTTTTTCAATATGATATTGACATTTAGGAATATTCGTGAATGAAAATAATTAAAATAGTTAAATACAGTTTCTGGTGAAGCAGGCAAATACTCGAAATAATAGATATAGCTACAAAATAGCGATAACGAGTATTCTGCAGATATTCAAGGCTCAGTGAAAACCAACATAAAGAACTTCAAATAAGAAAGTTGACTATGGCGGAAACTTTTGTGTAAAATTTGAACTTATTATGTAGGGTAACGGTTATTGTCGTATGGACAATAAAGTACCAAAGTTCCATCAAGTTTTGAGACATGACAGATACCCTACTTATAGAGTAAATAACATTATGGTTTTCTGACAATCTGCAACTCCAAAATTACTAAAATCAATGATGGAAAGTATAAAGACAGACTCTGAATATAGTACTTCATTTACGACACAGAATAGTCTCCATCAATATGTATAAGTTGGCCGCTGATCATCTTGGATCTATCACTTAACAAATGGACAATTTCATCCACGACGTCTTGCTCCTCTGAAATGAAAATGGATATCATTGATGAATGTACAAACAATAGATTATACGCATATTGGTTCTTTGTTCTCTGACTTCGTAAGTCCTTTTCCCACTGCTCCTAGAGCTCGGCTATGACACCTAACTTGTTCTCATGATAATCAAACGAGCGCCATCGGATTAGACGTAATTTCAACAACATATTAAGGCATTCTGCAGACAGGTATTTTAAAAACAGTTGCCCTAGCCGTATACATACTGGAGACTGACATATGTTTTACTTGGTCCTAGTTCATCGCGCGATAACGTTGTTCAAGAAAATTCGAAAAATTTGCCCAACAATGGGGTCTCGCGGTACCCTAACAAAATGATGGATAGAAACTGTAAACTGTCTCATTGCCACAGATGCATTGCGGCCTCATTGAATTCGATCTAGATTTGGAAAAATTTGAACCAGGCGCGCGTTATAAAAGCTCCGGTAAAATAACGGATGGCGTTACAACGAGATTTGACCCCGATTGTTTTTCCTCTTCTACATACTACGATTTAACTCAGTTCATTGAGAGCGTGTTGGGATTGCTTAAGTCGATAGCGAAGTTAAATCAAATATTTCCGGTCAAAATCCAGTTCCCCGATTTTTCGAGCACCATCAACAGTGGCACCGACAACACGTGTATTGATTGCTTCTATCGTAATTTGAGACAATAAGGTTTAAGTATGTTGTCCCTTCTTCAACAGTATTTTCTCTAGTGATTTTTGACACGTTTCCGTGTCGAAAGTACCCGAGACCCATTTTAGAGTCGTGGCTAGGTCGGTGTTAAAAACGGGAAACAATTTTCATCAGTGAATAAAGGCGATAGTTTCTATTGTTCCTGAGCAGTGAGTAGTTGTATGTTAACGACAATTGGATTTTCAAAAGTATCGGCAAATACTCAATCAATACTTCCGACGACAGGAATATTATATACGTTCAGAAACATCCATATTTTTATTCTCAGTCAATAGCGTAATTTAGCTGAAGGCGGAGGTTGAAAAAAGTGCCCCGAATATCAGAATTAGTGTTCTTAACCGATACACGACAAATCTAAGAAATGAATTTAATCGGCACAATCGCCTGCTGTCTTTCTCTATCGAATTCAGCACTGCCAGGTGAGTTGATGAAATATTATGTATACATCTTATCAATAATTATCTAATTCATGTAGTCCAGTGACAAAATTTCGATTGGAATCATTATGAGCATCAAAAATGCATATATGTTTCAAATTTGGAACATGACAGTATGTAAGCAATATATGCTGGATACATGTACAATTTCCAATTTGATCCGATTATTGGCTCAAATTTATCAAGTCATATCTCGGCTAATATATTAGATAGATTCATTCTGTAGAGTTTTATTAGTTGAATAGCAAGGGGTTTGTTAAAAAGTAGTTTGGTAATATTAGATCTATTGAATATTGTTTTAGAGCATTAATGGGACCCCTTTATTAATCATGAATTTTTTAATGGTTTGAATTAACCATTCTTAATCAAAACTGACAAAATCCGAATTTCCTCAAATTTACAGAAGCTAAGACAAAAGAGTGTTGCGTTTGATGGATACTAAATTTGTTGTTCTGCTTAACATATTTTATATGGGTATGTCCAACGTAGGCCACAATCTTTCTTAACCTCTGCAAATTTGAAAGAATTTGGACTCGTCATTTTTTATCAAGAAAGTTGATTTTTAAACAATTCAAAAATTCATGATAAATTGGGGGTATTATTAATGCTCTATATCTGAAACAATAAGCCATAGATTTTATATTACCAAACAATTATTCAACAGATCACTTGCTATTCAACTAATTAAACTTTACAGAATGAATTTATCTAATATATTAGCTGACATGACTTGATGAAGTTGAGCCAACAATCGGTCGAAATTATATTCAGAGTGTGTTACCTAACTTTTTGCACAGTGTACATGTATGATTATTTTAATAGACAATTCAAGGTTACTTGACTGTTTTTCAATTTTGCAACATTGTGAACTCTGAAACCTTTGTCTTGGAGGAAACTTGGGATATTTTGAATCGACTTTTTATTTTAGCATTTTGCCGTACGAATGGAAATTAATCGCTGCATGATTTTCTTTTGTGATTTACATGGGTGAATATGGATTCAGGCATTAACTAACCCTTGTTTTCAGTCTTCCGTGTTATTTTAGGCAAAGTTGTAATGTGATGCAATTTTTAGTTAAAAACAGAGGGCTTATTGTTGAATTAATCGTTTGCCGAGATTATTAGGGTTTTCTGCTTTCGCATACTAATTACCATATTAATTAATTGTTTAGACACCATTTAGCCCATTAATGTCTTAAGCGTCACCAAACGTGACCTTGACGCAGACGTTGGCGTATTTCGCTCCACACTATAAATCAGAACTCGGTATACACCTGGATGTAGTGCTACATGCTGACAATCAAGTCGGTTAGATGCCGTTTGGTATTCATGTTCTCTAATGGAAATAGTAACCAGGTGAACGAACAAGATAAGAAAGCATATCTGTAATCTTTAGATATTTTCAGAAGCCCGTGCAGAGAAATTAATTCCCTCAGAGAAGTAACCCACGAGTCATCACGAAGTTTTTCCAAATGCAAGATTAAGGCAACTAAGAGCAGTGTCCCGAAGTAAACTAAGACAAAACTTTTATTGTATATCAAGTGTCCTTTAGTTTAATTACATTTTATTGAAAAATTGATATAACAGCAATAAAAACAGCACTATATACATCATGTACTTATAAATGCTATGCTTACGCTAGGTTCTGAGCACTTATTATATTACATTTCTTGCTCTTTGAAATATTTGTTTTGGAATATTATCATCTAAAAAGTCGTTAGAACTATCACAACATAATCATGCAAAACAAAATCTGAATTAAAGAATAATACAAAGAAAGTTTTACTTATTTTAACCTAAAACACTCTACAGAATTTATTTCTGAGGGGAGGAGATGTACAAAACTACTTCCGGAAGGCCTACTTCAATTTGAATATTTTCAATATTGGGAATGCATAAAATTTGATAGACTTGACAATTGTTGAATGTTTTAATTCTTACGCATAGAAATCTTCAGAAATTGCAATTCTCATCGAGGAAGTAATATAGATAAAATAGAGGTTTGCCAACAGATTGCTATTTGTACTAGTAGTGACCCTAATTTAGCCAGTCATCTGCTTCAAGGCCATCTATAGCGGCGGCCCACGTTTGAAAGCAAAATATTGCAAGTTTCTAAGAAAATCTCAAGTTCAGTTCAGTTCACCGTTTTTTTTTCTTCATTTAATGAAATAACCCCTTTGGAACAATTATTTTGTAAATTTACAGAAATCATCATGATTCCTATTTGACTGGTATTATTACATCTAAATATTTAATATTGGGATGGGGATTAGGGCCATCCTTGTTGTGCTGTTGTCTATTGGATGGATGAAAGGAATCAAACAATGTAATGTTTAAGGTCAAGCATCAATAAACAGTGAATTTAATTGATTTGGGTTCTCAAAATTAGGTGAGTCGTCGTGTAATAACAAGCGAGGCAGGTACCCATTAAAAATGAAATAAATGCTTAATGTTTCTTATTGCATTACATAATCGTTTACCTAAATCGTTTACATCTCCTGTGGCACGGATTCACTCGTGAACCATTCGTTTATGAACCTGTAGTTAGTAGAGATTGCCCATTTTGTATAGTTGAAATGATAATAGATTCATCGCCTCGGAAGGAATTTTAAAATTAAGAAAAGCACAATAACTAACTCCTTAATTTCAATACATTCTAGTTCAGTTATGTGGTTATATATATATATAAAACTCTCCTGAGATTTTATTTATCTGTTGATTACTTGTGACGGTATGTAAATCTACCTTTCTGTACATATTAGATATACTTTTCTTTGACCCTTCTTTATATATTTCTTTCTATTTGATTTGTTGTCATTGTAATTTCTATTGTTTCTCTATTTGTATTAAATGTTCAATACGATTCAATAAATAAATAAATAAATAAATAAATATCTAGTCTCGATGTGGTAAAGGAATATGCCTTGCGTTGTATTGGGTTTTGCCCTGTCCTGAGATTGACCAGAAAGCGATACAGTGTCGTAAAAGACTATTCTCTGTAGTACTCACACACTATATCCCTATGCCCCCCCCCCGTGCTCTGGCACACCGACACGGATAAAGTGTTCATTGTTGATATTTTTGCTTGGTATCAGTGGTGAAATATGGCGCTCAATTAATACGGTTATCTGTTTTATCTCACCGCTGGAATATTTCTGATTCGTCAGTGATTAATTTCAACTCAGTGCAGGGGTGGTGTGCTCTTTATCGATATCGTTAGCCCGGCGCACACGAGGAGCGGATGGCACGCACCATCGCGCTCGAGTGCCGTTTTCCACGTTTGCCCCAGACGAGGAGCCATTCGCGCTCGAGCACCTTTTTCGTCGATATATTTCCCGTGATCCTGTGATGGTTCAAAATGGTGGATTCCGATATTTTTGTCTTTGTAATCGACGGTACTGATATTGTATAGCAGGGATAATCCTGCAAAATGTCAACAAATTTTACTTTAAGAATAGTTTCCGACACTATGTCATTGGGTGCGGCCATTTTCAAAGTCATGAATATCAGTGCATTGCATAAAATACATCACCGCTTAAATAACCTCTATACAATCTTATCAGTGCATAGACCTCGTAAATGTACGCATTGACGAACGGGTAGCAATATTTAGAGTTTCTGCTTTTCGGCAGAAACTCTATTTTTATTTGCGTGTTTATTATTCTACGGGCTTTCAAACAGAAACACCTCCAAAAGTCATAGTCCTCCTTCATTTCTAAACGGATTAACTTGAAACTTCACATATACCTAAATCATATCGATACTCATCGCGACAGTTGAGGAATTTTTTATACTCGTAGCCGTTTGGGCTACAGAGGGGTCTGAAATGTACAAAAACGTCGTTTTTGCCGTGTTTTGAAACAGAAAACCTCCAAAAGTCATAGTCCTCCTTCATTTCTTAACGGATTTACTTGAAACTTCCCATATACCTAAATCATATCAATACCCATCACCGTAGCTAAGAAATTTTTTATACTCGCGGCCTTAAGGGCCACAGAGGGGTCTAAACGTCCAAAAACCTCGTATATTTCTGATACAATATAGGGATTAACCGCTCACGCTTGTGAACACGACAACAATAGCACAATACTTGAATTTGGGTATTCAAACTTTCAACGTCATATCTCCTGATCATTCATCACAAGTCCTACATGAGACATAGGTACAGCGTCAGTCTTTGGGATTGCAGGCTCGTGATCGAATCTGGGCTAAGACGGGTATTTTGATATTTAATTTTTATAATTTCTATTACATCCAAATAAAATCAAGAGTAATATCTAAGAAAATGAAACTTTATATGTTTTATGTTTTAATATGCCCTTTTAAAAGAATTCTGCGCCGTATGGCCTTTCAAACATTTCGTAACAATGTGCCCTTTCAAAAGCATTCTACGCTGAAAAATGAGGACAGAAAAACCATCAGTTCCCAGCCTAAAATTTTGGGAAAGCCTTTATAATTTCTTAAAATTCTATTCTCATTATTGATTTACAAAAACTGTGATTAAATTATTTTGTTA
>JAYMFW010037225.1:0-11544 GCA_036785005.1 Tubulanus punctatus | reverse complement strand
TTGAAGAATATCATATAAACTTGAAATCATATTGACGTTTTAGAAGATATCATATATACTTCACAAAATCATATTGTTTCAGAAATCATAGTTCCAAAATTATTCGATTGTGGGATTTTCACTCTAGAACAACCACCTGTTTCGAATAACCAATGTGCATAGATTTAAAATTCTCAGGGCTATGAGTTGTAATCGTTGAGCTATTCAAGTCGGAATTTGACACTCGGGGCCTCCTGTAGCCCTGTGACTGGTAAAGCGTTTTACTGTCTAATTTTTTACAATGGGCTTTCTGCATAAAAACTGTGGGGCCTCTTGCGACACATGTCATTGTTCTCCTAATTGTATGAATTAGAAAAAAAAATTTTGGTGCTTGTTGCGACATGTCTTCAGTCAGTCTGTAATTTACTTCTTGGGCATCTTTTGACACATAATGAATCTTACAATCGTACAATCTTACAATGATCATGTTAGATCTTTTTTTGAATCTTTGAATCCATGAGTATGACCTATGGCATATTTCCGTTATTCAAATTACCGAAAAATACTAGTCAGCTTTACTTCCGGGTTAATTGGTTAATCAAACAGCATACTTATAACCACTTCCTGTACAAACAAATTAATTAGTCCACTGACCATCACAATCAAAAGCCGCGGTCACACTGTAGCCATTTAGCCCGTGCTGAATTGCTCCGAGCCAGGTACGGAGCAATTTAGCACGGGCTAAATCGCAGGGCACTAATTGTTCAACCAAATAGAATTCATCAATTCAGAATAAAGAATAAAGATTTTTTGTGATGATTTAGATGTCCTAAAAGAAATTCAAAAATGCCAAGAATCTTTAGGTTTAAACTTTAATCGTGTAGAAACGGTAGATTGTAAGAATTTTTGAAGATCATCATCGTGACTTCAAATTTTTTCGATGAACGATGAAATCATTTGTTGAACGACCTCGACCCTGTAGTAAAGCAGCGCCACTGGTGGCGATTTTCGGAACTATATACATATATGATTCTAAAACGTCAATATGATTTTGTCAAGTATATATGATATCTTCTAAAAAGTCAATATGATTTTGTAAAATATATATAATATCTTTGTAAAGCTCAATATGATTTTGTAAAGTATGTTTGTAAAACTCAATATGATTTTGTGAATGATACTTTTGGCAGTCCCGGCGTTCCATAGATTACCGGATAGAGCAGTACCGTTATAGTCTACTGTACATAACTTTTAATGCTTAACTCCTTTAATGTCCTCTGAAATAAGCTCTTTCGTTTTAATTTTGAAAAAGATGGGCCATGATTCCAAATTGACATATGCTTTTCAAAAATATTTGTTATGAATCTCCTGCAAGTTTTATACTAGATTATAGGTGTGTTCACGCGACACAAAACGACCCAATGGAGTTAACCTATTACGTTCACCCATATAGTTATGGACTCGGTTAGCAACGCCGTGGATAGACAGCGTCACTCTAACGGAAGTTATGTTATCAAATGCGTATAGCAATTTAATCGAATACACTAATTTGTACACATGCACAGTGGTCAAATTACTGACAACCGCCATATTCTGCGAACTGAGTTTTATCAAAATCTACCGAAAAATAACGAATACGGCAATTCGACAAACTTAACATTTCATATACGGTAGTCTGACCGAATTCAAAATTCACTTTACTTCAAGGAATAACCTATCGTGGAATGTTGGCCATTGCATGATTTTTCAGCAGGTCCTTCCGATAAGTTTTCCTCCTGTTGCTACACACAATAAAGTGAAAAAGAAATGAAAAAATGTATTTTGACAGAATATCCACGATCTCCTTCAGTGTATAGTTTTGCCAGAATATCCACGATATGTTTTGACGCGTCAAATCACTCGTCAAAAAGTGTTACCAAAAAACGAAAAATTGTTTCAAATAATGAAAAGATCTATTTTGACACGTCAAAAATGATGTTTCTATTTTGACTGGATATCCACGCCATCGGCTACTATTCTGCTCGAATGTCCTCATCGTGCGACTTCTCACCATTGCTGCTGGGATTCGATTCCTTGGAAAGCTTGAGTAATTCAGTTTCTGAAATCTTCCAGTACAGTGAGTTCGGTGGGATAACGTAAAGCCTTATCCCCACATAAAATTCACTAGGCGCAAGGGCGGGTCTGGGTTTTTTGGAAGGCAGGGGTCCAAGTGAGAACTTTAGGGCACTCTAACAACGAGCCGCGAGCGAGATGGGTCCCCCTTTTACGTCAGAAACCTTAGAAAAATTTAGCCTTAGATCCGCCCCCCGAGGCGTCGGGAGAGCGCGCTGGTCATTTCCTATAATGCCCTTTGGCAAGTACGCGATTTCGTAAGTGATGCTGAAGTTCATAATTAAATACACCGCATTCAGCTTGTGAGCTGGTGCCCCATCTTGATAAGGGCAAAGCTCGACAGAGGTGAAATGGCTCTTTTGAGGGTAATTTCCTGTAATGTTTGAATGCAAAAACGAATGCAATTTTTGGCAAGTTTGGCAAAAAAATATGGGGGCCTCCAGTACGTTTAAAGAAAAGTATCAGATGGAAAACGCGATCGTTATGTAAAAAGATAACTTTTTTTCTGGAAAATATGGAGAAACATCAGCACATCAAAGAGAATCCCTTTAAAGGGCATCTTTCAAAGTTTGACTATGGTGAAATACATGTACATATTGTAGTAACTTTATTGGAAGGGCACTTGGAAATTCTGACACGGAGTCTTTAAGCGGCCCTGAATTCGCTCCTGGGTTCATGGTATCTAGATTATCAAGTCGGTTTCTTGTCATATGTATTTTTCCTTTTTTATATTTGTACCTTGATTTTTATTTGAAGTCGATTTAGCGTTTCAGTGTTCACATTTTCTCTCGAGAAACGATGATTACGTTCAACACATTCCTAAAATCGCATACACCTCGTACTGCAGAAGAAAAGCTTTCTGTTGAATAATGAAAACTGAAATTGACCTATGATTTCCTTGCAAAATAGTGTTGGCAAAATATCAGAAAATATCACTAGTAGGCCTACCTGCGAATACTAAGTATGAATATATACAAATCGGAGAAAATTTCATGATTTCGTGAATTTGCAAATATCTAAAAATGAAACTTTTACTGGTAAATTAATCGAGCCCTGGAATAAACGGCGTGAGTTAATTTGATTTTATTTGCGAAAGATCTTTGAAATGGTTCGATGATTTTGAGCGGGAGAATATTCATACTTCCCCATCGATTATTCAAAGAGAGACGAACTACGTGTGCATAAAATGGAAGAAGATTCCATCTCACAAAAATATTTGGCGTCAGTTAAAGTTATTCCGCGTCTCAACGATTTTTCGGTGGGATGAACTCTACAGAATCAACGCGAGAAAGCGTAAGAGGTGGTGGTATCGCCAAATACAGCGAAGGTTTGTTTTTGTACGGATGTCCGTTGCTAATCGTGGTTGGAACCATAGGTAATGCGCTTACCATTCTGGTTCTGAATGCGAAAAAAGAAACTAGAAAAGCTTCGACGTCTCTGCTGTTGTCTATTTTAGCTATAGTCGATACGTCTGTGCTGCATACAGGTTTATTACGGCAATGGATCATTCGTCTGATTAGTTCAGATATTCGCATAAATCCAGATCATCCCGCAGTGTGTCCCATTCATCTATTTCTCACGTACACAACTCTCAGTCTCTCAGCCTGGATGGTACTTCTCGTCACTATTGAAAGGTATATCTCAGTAGTACATCCGATGAAAGCCAAGTATCTGTGCACTCGCCGGCGGATGTCCGTCGCTTCGGCGTTAACTATCATCGGTATAGCAGCTCTCAACGGGCATATCCTAGTCGGCTGGAAGCTCGGAAAAGTCGACGGCGAATTCAAATGCACGATGCCTAATCCGAGCTATCATTACTTCTTCGTCGAGGCCCAAGTCTGGCAGCACTGCCTTACGTATTCGGTAATTCCGTTCATTATAATCGTTTTCTGCAACACGGCCATCATTCGTCGAATCCACGCGGCCAAACTAGAAATGGCAGGGCGGAGTAATCGTGACGACGCCAAAAAGGAAAAATCGAATTCGTTGACGAAAATGCTTTTGAGCGTTAATCTGATGTTCTTGATAACAACATTGCCAATTTCAGGCTTGATTATTTATCAGGAACGGAAAAGCTTCGGGTTTACCGATGAAGACCCGGCTGCCATTCAGATTCTCTACCCGACATTCATCTATTTGTCATATGTTAATAACGCCTGCAATTTCTTTATCTACTGTTTTAGCGGTGCAAGATTTAGAAGCGATTTAATTTTCTTGTGTGGTTGTTTGTGCAAAGGTCGTTAGATATATGTATTTTCAACCCTTAGCTATTCGGGAGATTTTATCGGCAAAATAGGCTTAACTTAATCCGTGCGATGATCCTCGTCAGATCATCACTCAGATAGTCAGATAGTCAATACAAATATATGTTAGCGATTATACACTAGGCCTTAATGGCAAAATCAAACAAGCACGGAAATTATAATTTGGATGCATTTCGGTTGTAACTCTGATTCGATTTAAATATGTGCCCAAATTTACAGGAAACATCAGGAATGATTTCTTAAATGGCTAACGGAGGTAGAGTGCAAGAAATGAATGAAGGAAACCGCAATAGATGGCCATTAAAACAGACGACTGAATAACTTGCAGCCACTTCGGCTGGCAGACGACAATTCGAGATGAGAACTCGTACTCTACTAATTTTTATATAGAATTTTCATGTTCAGTCTGCTAAAAAATCTACAAAATTTATATTTTTTCGATCTACTTTGCGTTAACACTATATCGTCGTTGGCGTTAGAATATTTATCAAACACATATTCTGGTAACCTAATTGGTCGAGACCGAGAAATTTTGCCAAAAATAAATCTGATGTACAATTCGTGCGAAATGCATCCGTTTTCGGCGCATGTCATGTCACTTTTATGCAATTTCGTTTTACCACATGAAACCAATTCTATATATCGATGTTATCATATCTGCCTCTACTTCAACTATACCCGATATTTCACGTCGCACGAGGTTTCGCTCACGTCGAGGACTTTTTCTATTGGTCTCCTATAACCCTCGCTTCCTCTTTCAATCATGAAGTGCCATTAAAGATTTCTGTCAACGCGTGCAGAAACCAGGATAGCGTTTTGAATTATTCATCCGCATGATTTATTTTACTTAAAAAATTCGGTAAAAGGTAGGAAGTGTACTTATTGGGGCGACGTGGTTGGGGAAGCAATTATGAAGTCAGTAAATGCAGCAGATGCGAATAACTGAAGCGAACTTTTTCGACGATTTTCAAGCGACACTCCGGTGTGGAAGTGGGTTTCAATTTTGGAAATCAACCAATGTGTAGTTAACAAGCCTTTTCCCTGAAACGACGATAAAAAACCACGAGTTTAAAAGGGTTGAAACAAAAATAGCCACAAAAACTTTCTTCGTAAAAAGTGTGGTGCGCCTCCACCCAAATTCTTTTGCTAAGCAATATTTTTTGTTTCAATGGATTGAAAAATTATAGGTCATCCACGACAAGTGCGTCTGTTGAACTAGGAGTCTCTAGTCTCGAATCCCCAACAAAGTTTACATCTAAAAATAGGATGTAAAAAACTTCATTGGGATCCGGGATGACTAAAGAAAGATTCGTGCACTGGTCGTGAAAAATATATGCTGGCAGTAATAGGACTATAAAAAATAAGGAATACCATTTGGTTTCTCGAGCAGAATCTTCCATCAATCTAGGAAAATACACTGAAATTCCCTTCTCTCCGTTTTGACCTTTGATAACTGGGGGCCCTCTGACAACATTTTAGCCCTGAGCGTCACCAATTTAAGCCCGTATAGTTTGTCGTCTTCATGTAATGGTTGTCATACCTAAACCTCCCGCAAAATATATAAGTGTATCACTCATAGATATATGGTGTTTATCTCGCTGCTTTCTACTACAGTATGATTGAAACTCTAGGGTCGAGATTTAATGAACATCAGTTTAGCTAACATAAGTTAACCATCGTTTCCGGAACCACCGGCTAAACGACCGCTAAAATCTTATAAGCATAAGCTTTACAACAGTTAAGGAGCGGTCGTTAATCGTTAACTTAACTTTTATCTTGTTGGCAATCGTAATCAGATATTTGTTATCGACCCACCGATGCTTATAGTGTTTATGACAAGTCCTATTTTCACAACATTTTAAGTCTAAATAGCCATAGATGTTTCGCAATGATTAAAAACTTCATGATTTTTATATTCCACGAATATACATGTTATTCACGGTATACTGGAAATTCCATAATGGAAATTTGAGTGGAATTTGCCAATTAACTGAAATTACTGAAAATGAAAGAAAATCCCATTTCAGAATGTGTAGGAAACTAAAATCGTGTCAATTATTGAAAAATATTTTTGAGTCGAATTGACGAAGACGAGTGTAGGTAGAAGTCCATCATTTTATGTACATAAAATGTAATGTGGAAATCATCACGTTTTCTATCGTTGAGATATATATATCTATTGGCAATCTAAACATTTTGAATCTCTGCCGAAATTAGATTATCAGTCTATTTAGGGCCCTAGAAGAAATCATCAGTGCCGTGCCATCCTGGTAAGTTGAAATAAAGTAGCAAACCCCCTGATGATGGCGGGACGAGACTAGAAGTATTTTTCTCCCATAATTACGTCACGAGTAGTGCGAGATGGACGCTGCGGAAATATTCGTCCTACCTCTTAAGTCGATTAGTACGCGTTCGATGTGATTAGGTCTCACTATGATCATTTGGCTGATAGCCATAGCACATAAGAAATTTTCCAATCCAAATAAAATCAATTTCACTCAAATTGATTTACTCGGTGATATATTATTTTGCATTACAATACTGCACTATTTCTTAATTAGCGGAGTTCTACACAGCGTTTTTCGGTCCCATTCTCGTAAAACTGAAGTAAAATCGATGAAATCGTAAGTAAAATGTCAAATTATGGGAGAAATAAAATCTTCCACTCGTGGTAGATTCTATATTACTGACACATCTGAATTCTTTTTTTGTGGATGGATACCGGACTTATTTGAAGGATATTACACACCTCAAGGGATCTTTGTTGGAACAATTTTTAAAGATTTATGCCTACCTTCACTTCAATAAATCCCCGGCACTCCGTTTTATAGGAACCCGTTTTCAAAAGATTTTGATAGGTTTCTTCACTTATTTGTATTTTCAAAGCTGTGAAACAAACAAGAAAAAATGAAACAATATGACGTATTGTACTATTTTCTACTGAGTATGTTGAATCTCAAAACGTTTTTTTACAGTTTCTGAGATCGACCAAACATGGAGACATACGTCATGAAATTTTTTTTTTTTAGATAGGTCTGACATTTATAGTGCAAAAACCACAGAGAGTGCGAAACTGATTACACGGAGATATGATATTTGATATGATGGTAATACGTGCGTTTTATTCTATCGTATCGATCGCAATGTGCGTTCTGTAAAAACATTATGAGAAACAGAGTTTCAAAGACACTCGGCTAAAAGGAATAATGAATATGAAACGTGAGAAGCGTGCGATCTCGAGTTACATTTGGCCTTTATCTCTGATTTCGAAGGGAAGAAATTACTTCAAAACAGATTAAATGATATACCTTCTCCAGTTGATTCCATGCGTGAGGCTGTGTTAACGGTGTCACCAAATAAGCAATATCGAGGCATTTTTCTTCCAACGACACCAGCAACGACTGGTCCTGAAAAATTAACATTCGTTTAAACGGATCAGTATTTGATACATTTCTACATGGCAATAGATGCACTGAAAGTATGTATTTTTGATCCAGACGTTTAATAATTCTGTAGTCGCCTTCCTAGTAGACTGCATGCCTGATTCAGAGCCGATTAAATCTGTAATATTTTTAGAATAACTTCTTTAATTTTCATTGTATCTTTTTTGGTATCCCTATTAATCAGTAACCTTGTTCATGGTACGAATTATCTATACCATCTCAGCCTGCAGTATGCCTAGACTTTGCATCCTAAATTCTCTGAACATGCATATTTCTGTTGGAAAATGTTATCAAACAATCCGAGCTTTTCTCGGGGTTGGCATGGTAAGTGACCAGAAAGGTCAGGGAAGTCTAATTTGGTCATTGGAAAACCACATTAGTTCTGTAGAACTATCATTTTTATGCAATCATTTATTCGTAGGAAATTTGTACATTTATTAAAAAAACAAACATATTACCGGTGTGTATACCGATCCGTAATTTAAGCTGTGTATCCGGCATATGAGTTATCTTCAAATTGGAAATTGTTTTTAGAAGATCCAAGGCCATGTTGGCGATTTCAATCGTGTGGCAATCCCCGTTGCGCGTTGGTAGTCCGGAAACGACCATATAAGCATCACCTGTAGAATACAGAATTTACAGACGGAAGTGCTAATAAGGCCAAGTGGTTTGATAATGATTTCTTCTCGCTGACTACTGTCATAATTGATTAATGGAGATCCTAGAGTAAGCATTGGTCTGCACTATAATCGAGATTAAGTAGAAAATATTGCAAATCATCATCTCACTATAATCATGGGTTTGTACTGAAAAAAACGCCCGTCATCTAAATCCAATGTATATTGGTTGATATCGTCAAGTGTGGAGCGCTTTGTAAATACAATCTAACTTACCAATTGTTTCTACTTTGTAGACGTCGTAGTTTTCTGATCGCTCGTCGAAACTGGCGTACAAATTATTTAACATTTCCACCACTTGAATTGGCGTGCTTTGCGACGATATTGTCGTAAAGCCGACGATATCCGAAAAATAGATCGTCACACTGTTGAAGAATTCTGGCTCGACCGTCTGCCGGTTGAGCAGACGTTCGGCAACCGACACTGGGAGCATTTGATGCAGGAGAAAAATTGTTTTTCGTCGTTCGGTTTCTAAAGCCGACGTTTGATTTTGAAGTTTTCGTGAGAATTCCTGGATGGAATATAACAGATTGGACAGCCGGATATAACTAAACGGCATCAGGACGGTAGCCAATACAACCATAATGGCGGCAACACCGAGGTGCCTTCGATGAAGCATGATTTCTTGGTCGATATTGTTCGTAATATCATTGGCTAGTGTGTCTTGTAAGACTTTTAAAAAGTTTATGTATTTTGTCATAGCATCGAACCAAAGGGTACCTCTTGTTACGGACGCACTGGTACTGTTCAGTAAGTTGTCCCGTATTACTGACCTGTACATCCCCAGTTCAATTTCTAACGACGTATTGAAGTACTGTTCTTCTAGCAACGTTTTGATTATATTCGAGTAACGCATACACGTTTCCAGGTAACTTTTACCGAGAATGTACTTGTCTTCAAACATAAGCATCTCGTCCCA
The DNA here is from genome assembly GCA_036785005.1 of Tubulanus punctatus. Lineage (NCBI taxonomy): Eukaryota > Metazoa > Nemertea > Palaeonemertea > Tubulaniformes > Tubulanidae > Tubulanus > Tubulanus punctatus. Next base: position 2,150 of record JAYMFW010037225.1, on the reverse strand, counting down.
CCTGAAATTACCTAAAAAACGGATAGATCAAGTGTTTTATTCGTCATGAAGTTTTCCGATGTAACAACTATGATTGTGATAAATCATTGATATTCAAGTGCTCCGAAATAGGCAAAATTATTATTTCTAACGGTTCTACCGATCTTCTTTAATAGGGGTGGGTCAAATTGGCTGACATAGCTTATCAACCGAAGCTCGGGTCGATGCGTTAATTGATTTGCCAATTAGTTTGGAAAAAACGTTCTCCCCTAGCATTTGTAGTGGGAGAAACCCATTCCGAAATTATGTGTCCATCCACTGCACTGGTTTAAACCTATAGAATAGTCAAAATGTCAAATTACAACGTTGGGGAGAATAGGATCTTCCACGCGTGGTAGGTGAGAACATGCTTTTCTGTGACTTGTTAGGTTTCCCCTTCGTTCGACAAGCCTAGTTAAGGAGACAATCCTTACTCGTCACAGAAAATTGTGTTCTCACCTACCACTCGTGTAGATTCTATACTCCTGGCCCATTGCATTGGATTCACGCTAGTACCGGTATAATGGAATGTGAAAATATAAAAAAGGTGTATTCGGAGTTCTCCTTGGTGGTTCAAGATGCATTATCGTTACAGAAGGGAAAATCATGACGCATGCACACTTTTGGAACGGCCACTTAAAATTAGTATCGGCAAAAGTGATTTGATTAATCAGCCATTGGCACACATTTCTGTAACTATATTCCAAGTGTTTTGAAAATAGCCAAAGAAACTCCTTTATTCAAAAGTGGTCGTTGAAGTCTGGCCATTACTGATTACCATAATTATGATAATTGTAGTGGTAATTTTTATTCCATTTATAAACAATCTTCATGAAAATGGGATTAGAGAATTTACCTCGGGAATTATACACTCCTCCTAGAGCTCTTTCTATTCCGGCCTGCTCTTTACTGATTATGAGCATGTAATAAGCTACCAGCGCTCTCCAGAGATCGCCACTTCCCGCATTTTGCACCGCCCCTGCCACCCAGCTTATCATCTCCTTATTTATGTCCGTATAAAAATCGATAGCGTCGACCACTTTCATCTTTTTCGGCTCGACATTTCGGCGATACTTGCTGATGTATTCCAACAGCGACGTCGGTGATTGAAAACATGCCAGTGTTGATTTCGACGGCCATTTTTGAAGACTCTCGATCGAGGAATTCGTGTCTTTGTAAACGGTTTCCAAGCGGTACACGATCGTGGCGTCTCCTCCAGAACTAATAAACAACGCGGTGGTTCCTCGCTCGATTTGAATATTGTGAACTACGTCACCAGTTTCGACGCTGAAGCGGACTTCATCCCGGATTGCACGCATTTTCTCGGTCAAGGCGACCGAATTCGACAGACTTATCGAGTTCTGTACGATCAGAATGAGAACCGGTACTAAAGCGAACAGCAAAACTTTTATCAATTTCAGACGATTACTTTTCACATTTTGTCTTACAGTAGTTGAAGTAGTAGATGCGATCGAGTTGCGAGGTTCTGGAATACGGCGATTGCTTGTCAGTAAAGACGATTCACTGGTTTTTATTTTTTCCGTTGGAGTCACTCGATTGTCAACGGTTAAAACCATGATGAGCTATAATGCAGAAAGAGCCATAGAATATATCTTGAGTCAGAATTTATCGCAAAACGGTCTCAACCTCAGCATTTTTTAAACTTAAGCCTCAGCTCGAAATCAGTTTTATATTACCGGTTCCATTTTTAGTTCGTGAAAATAAAAAAAGATTTATGTAATCAATAAATACTTAGGTGAAAGACAGTGGAATATCCCGGTTCCAAAAATTAGATCGCTATCAAATCCTTAAAACTATAACCCAAAAAGTATAGAATGTTACGTATATGGTATTTCTAACTTATGAAAATTTTAAGCTTGAAAACCAATAATGAAGAGATGCCTGCTGTTGACTACGGAATAACTACGTGGCTGCTACCAGTTATGTATCGAATAAAATAGGTAGGGATATTCGAGAGCCATTAACAGAGCCTCTCTTTCGACTCAGTTTATTTAGGAAGAAACAAAATTTTATATCATATAAAGGGATGAATTTTGGCTATTGTCTTATGGCGGGACGGAACGGACTGCGGACTAGCGGGATGGGCCGTGGGAGGATAGCGGAATAGCATT
>JAYMFW010036671.1:0-11562 GCA_036785005.1 Tubulanus punctatus | reverse complement strand
GACGATGCGACCTGTGTTGGACTACGATGCAATCGCCGACGATTTCGTCGCGTCGTAGTGCGACCTGAACTTAGCTTAAGACACAAAACACTACTCATAATGTACTATTCATATTTGTCTGAACATCAATTCAGAGGCAACATTCAACTTTTATAAACGATTTATACCACTAAATGATTGGTTTGAGGTGTGACACACCTGATCTTTTAACATGAATTTGGGAGAAGATGGTCGCGTGAAGGATTGGTCCCCTTAAGTACACACTGCAAATAAAGAGTAAACGGTATTACGTCTGACTTTAAAGTTCCGTCTCTCGACTGATATACAAGATAATTTTGCAAAATGAAATTAGTTAAGTTGTCGGTTGTGCAACGAAACGTAGTAGGAATATTAAACTTATTATGTTCTTGGTCATTTTTTAACAAGTGAAAATTAAGAACCCTACGTTTTGATGAAGTTTTGAAAAGGTTACGATAGGAACTTGTTAAATAATCGACATAATGCACCGTAGATGACACTAGATATTTGCCCTAAACCTACAATTTCCATTTCAACTGAAACTTCGACATTTTAGAATACCCAATATTAAAGTCACTTGAATGAATGTCTGGTATCAACTACAATTGATTTTCGCAGAAAACCCTTTTGTTATTCCCTTCGTGACTATTACGGGCTTCCAAACAGTAACACTAACGCTAAAAGTCCTAAAACTCCCACAATTTTTAACGGATTTATTTCAAACTTGGTAGGTAACTAGAGGGGACAAATACGCAAAATATATTTTGAAATAGTACCTACTTCTGTTTGACGTACATAACGATCTAAATATGTGCAGTAATGACAATATTTATCATTGAGAAAACTCCTGTAGTGTCGGAGACAATTTCTTAGCTAAAAATCTGTATCTATTTTGGTCAAAAGCGATTTTGTCTTAGGTATATGGTACGATATATGGTACTGTTAGGTTCGTAAAAGTTAAACTCCTACGCTCTAAAGAATATACACCGAAAACACATTTGGACTATAAGAAATAGAGAGCTTTGAATTATCATTTTTGTAGAACTCGTCAAACTGCGTCTACTAAACGATATGAAAAAGGACTGGGTTTGTTGATTGTAAGATACCCTGAAAATACCTTTCTGCTGATAGCTCCTACACCTAGAGATAGAAGCATGCTCTGAATAAACATCTTTTAGATCTCATTGAAATGAATTTAATGATGTATGATATGATAAGGTATGTCATAGTAAGACAGATACGCCCCCTACAAAATACTTTTCTACCATGTCCAAAAAAACACTATTAAAGTCCATATCGATAGGACTTGGTGCTTATATTGTTCATATACGACTGTGCATCCATTTTAGTCAGTTCAGATTTTCACAAAAGGTGGCACTGTTGTCAACTTTCCTATTATTCAACCGCTCATATGATGGTACTTTATTTATTTAGACAGTTTTATGTTGGCCAACATTGCACCTTGACTAAACATGTTTTCGCTGCATATATTTGATCTGAAGTGATATTGTGTTTTGAATGAAATGACAGTTTTCTAAAGAAAATGAAAAAAATGAATATTGGTGAAATTCTTTCCTAGTTATAATATCTGATTTTCAAAGACCAACAAGTGGAGAACAAATGAATTATGAATAATGTAGTTTTTCCCCAATTACAGTAAGGAAACCCATTGCGAAAATATATGTCTAACCTATATGAATACGCAATCGATATGATTCGGTCTCATTCTGATTGGCTAATGTAACAATGGCTGTACTCTGCTCCAGTACCCTTGGATGTAGGCTTCCTAGTGGGAGATTGGAGTAATATACCCGAGCATATTACTCAAGGTTGTGAGCATTTCCCTGTTCCCCAACGACTTTTGTTGATAAGTGGATTAAATCAGGAAGAAATTCAAAATATAGCTGCAAAGCAGCAATAACCAGTTTCTGCCACCATGTAAAGGTAACGGGTCAAAATCATAATCCGGGTAGGCATACTGGTAACCATGTGGTCATATAAAAGTAATGAAAATTGAAATTCTAAATAACGTGCCCATAACCAGTTTCGATCCCCGGCCTACAATACGATCATCGGATTACTTACCTCTCTGTCTTACGGGAGTCTTGGTGTGCAAAAAAGAGATAATCTTGGTATTTAATATACGCAAGGCTGAATCTATTTACTATTGTATTATTGTTATGCTGTGCACAAGCGTGAGCGCACTTAATCCCTGTATTTTGTTACCAATGCCAATCTTTAATAACGGGGTTCTCTCACCCTGTCCATGTCAATGTACTGGTCCCGGTAACACGATCAAAATTCGCCAGGTACTAAGTAATACCGATGTGGCAATTTACATTGATATCTAGGTTATAAGATAGTTAACAAGGTGGATTCAAACCTCTGAAGGCTCTACCGGTTGATAACTCCTTGTTAATCATTAGTATATAGTAACTTATGTTTAAAAAATCGATGAAAAAATAAAGAAATAGATATTTATCCCATTAGTTGGTTAAACAATGTCAAATATGATTAATTAATATGGTAGATATGGATGTAAAAGAAACTAAAAAAATTAAATATCAATATACCCACCCTAGCCCAGATTAGATGGCGAGCATGCAATTTCAACGACTGACGATGTACCTCTGTCCCATGGAGGACTTGTTATGAAAGATCAGGAGATATGACGTAAAAAGTTCACAAGCGTGAGCGGAGTTAATCCCTATATTGTGTCTGAAATATACGAGATTTTCGAAAATTTTAGACCCCTCTGTGGCCCTTACGGCTGCGATTTTTAAAAAAAATCCGTTCCATTTAATCGATGCGTATTGATATGATTTAGGTATATGGGAAGTTTCAAATAAATCCGTTAAGAAATGGAGGAGTAGGACTTTTGGATGTTTTCTTTTTGAAAACACGCCAAAAACGACTTTTTTGGCATTTCAGACACCTCTGTAGCCCAAAGGGCTGTGAGTATCAAAAATTCCTTAGCTGTGACGACGAGTATCGATATGATTTAGGTATATGTAAAGTTTCAAGTAAATCCGATAAGAAATGAAGGAAGACTATGACTTTTGGAGGTTTTCTGTTTGAAAGCCCGTAAAATGATAAACACGCCAATAATAATAGAGTTTCTGCCGAAAAGCATAAATTCTAAAACTCTAATAATCCATAATTTCACTATGACATGGCGTTTTCGAATCAGAATGCGATAAAATACAGGGAAATAGTGGGGATATCCGAAAAATCGAAAAGCTACGTCTATACGGAATACTTAACCCCGGGGTTCAGCGTCTACGCGGAAGAAACCCCGGGGTTGCACTAACCCTGGAGTTACTAACCCTCGCAAAATCATCGGGGTTAACAACCTCGGTGATAATAAACCCCGGGGTTAGCTCCGTGTAGACCGTTTCCCTGGAGTTGAGGTAACTTTCAGATTCATTTGTAGCAAGAATATTTTTGTAAATAGTTAGATTAGTCTATTCCTCGGTCAGATTTATTGTAATTAAAACTTCTGTTAACCTTAATTTGAAGTCTAATTATCTGCCTGATTAATTGTTTAAAATCTATCCACTAAATTTCGAATATTTTGTGTTAATCTATTGATTGATTTTACTGTTAAATTTTTTGTACATATTTATAATAATATTTGTAGTCTGATCATCTGCCAGGTTAACTGTTTAAATTCATGATGTTTGATTTAAAAATATTTGGTTTTTATATTGTAACTCTTAAAAAAGTTAGATTGCTTTAGATCTTATGCATAGAATTTCTTGTCATGATATTAGTTCATATATATTTCAAATTTATCACCGTCATAATTTGTTATGTTCTATTTCACATCTCTAAATAAAATGAAAAATCACAATGAAATTGACAGAGCGATTCACATGCCAGTACATTTCTGCATAGGCGGGCGCTATCGTGTATACTGTGCATGCTTGCAATCCCGGGGTAACCGAAACCCCGGGGTTAGGCGTTCCGTATTGACGTAGCTCATATGAAGTAAATTTCTGTCATATTGCCAAATATTCACTAGGTATCTAAAAGGTAACAAAATAAGTTTTATTATCGTAACAATATTCAAATTACTTAATTAGGATTACAAAACCCGATATTTCTTGCCTAAGATAATTTTTTCCGTTACAATACTATATTTCTTCTCAATCCCTCAACTATTAAAAGAAATTTCACAATTAGCTTTTACTAGCCTCTCAATTTTTATATATTTTCTCCTATTCCTACTCCAACTCCTAATTTTCGAGGAGAAACATCTATTCATTAGGCAGCAAAACAAGTTGAGCAACAACTGTAATAGTAGTAATACTAATAGTTATAGTACGGTATCTCTTCGGGTTCTTAACCTCACTGTATATCAGAATTTGTTCATGGCATCGAAACAGATTTGAAATATATAATTATACGTTTAATTGTATAAGTAAGTGGAAAATAGCGATTTGAGATTAGGTATATTGACGGAATATATCATTAAACTAAAATATCAATAAAAATAACTTTTTATTGATTTTTAAAGATCAATAACAAGTATTCTAATTGATTAACTTTTTTCTTTTAATATTGTGTCATCTTTGTTCCCTCGTACCCGACCTCAAATCCCCACTTTCCACTTACTTAAGGCACTCTCCCATTTCCCTGCTTAAGGTTATTCTGTGTTGTATTGAATATTTCATCAACGTGACGTGTCGAATGGAACATCACGTATTCAAGTCAGTATTTCGTTTTGATATATGTAAAATTATTTGATTAGAAAGTAGGCGATTATAAACAAGAAAGCACAATAATTTTGACAGACTCTAATGCTTCAATGCGTTGCAAAATTTATTTGATACTGTCTGACAATATTCCAAAGAATTACATAAAATCTTCAATTCGACAATCTTACTTTAGAGTCATTCTCACATCATTGGAACGCAGAAAACTTTTGGAAATACTCTCCAACAATTGTCAACACTCACACATCAGTCTCCTGAGACCTTTGTCTACTAGACGTATAAAGTATTGACCTGCGCCCGAATTTTTCCTTTCGACAACAGAAAATATGTTTAATCGTTTCCCGATACTGATTCATGTTATATGTGTAGATTACATTGTTAATAGAATGATTAATTGACGCTATGTTTTTCGCCAGAATGCTCAATTCAAATAAATGCTTCAAATAGGAGGAATAGTCTTGCGGGATGAATTTCAAATTACTGCCCCGACTGAGCGAGAGAGTATACAGCGTACCGATGATTGTTTCCGGGCCTAGTAAGATAATAAAAGCACCGTTAACAGCCAACAAATTCAGCAAACACTTGCGATCGCGTATTACTCTTGTAGTGGAAGGTCTGAAGCGTCCAAATTGTGAATGCAACCGCGCTAATATAAGGGCACTGCTCGTACAAATCGCCGCCCACGGAATGGTTGTGTGGATCATAAACTGAACTATGGTGTAGATCTGAAACATATTTGGCGGTTTTATGTTTGAAGGTCGGATCGAACAGACAGTAAGATTAGATCCCAATGGCGAGTGTACTGCGGCGTAGAACGTGGCGGGAACTCGGCTCAGCGCGACGACAAGTATAACGAAAAACACTAATGCGTACCGACGTCCTTTGCTAATGACTGCTGAAATGTTAAGTGGAAACCAAGTAGCAACGCATCTCTCCAGGGCAAACATCACCAAAATCCAAGCGGATATCGTTGACGAACAGTCGTACACGTAATACATGAACTTACAAACTGTATCACTGGATGTGACGATTCTGAAGTTCGGTGAATTTTGATGACTGACGGCTGGTAAATGAATCTCGTACCATTCCGGAAAACTCGACGATAGAAGAACGAAAAGATCACAGACGGCTATACTCAGTAGGTACGTCGTCGTGGCGCTGTGAACTTTCTTGCGAATATTCGGCAATATGATCAACGTCAATATATTTCCAACAACACCCGAAAATATAAACACTGGATTTACATACGCCATGAAATATTGAGCAACACTGACAACCATTCGCCCCATGCTAATACTTAATTCTAGAATATGAACAAAGACTTGGTCTCACCTGTCTCGGAAACTGCTCTTACTTCGCTCTTAGCTCAATTACTTAGCAATTGTGCGAATCCTACGCGCGCAGTTCACCTGGAAGTGTGAACAATACTGCGATGAACTCGTGCCAAATATAGAGGTGAAAATTGCCACCACCGAGTAATTATTGGACTTGGTCGTCAACGGTCAGTTTTCAGTTCGTTAGTTTCCCTTTACTAATTGTCAACATCAAATGGCTGTCACTTTCCAGATGTAAACTGTCAGAGAAATCTGAACGTGGTAATACTTCATACCGACCGAGATATGTAATTGAATCCAATAACCGCTTGGTTACATAAGATACTCATTTGCTACGGGGCCATCCTTAAAGTACGTACGCTCGGAGGGGGAGGGGGTCAAGCCAAAAGCGTACAGCCTATGCCAAAGCATTATGCCAAAAGTGTTTAGGTGCGTACAGGGGGGAGGGGGTCTGAATTTTACCTATTTTGTGCGTACGTACTTTATGGATGGCCCCTTTCAGTGATTTACCTCCAAATCATCACATAAATTATTTGAGTTAGTACGCTGCGTGGAAATTTATATGATAATTCAAGATTTAAGAAGGTTAGTCCTATTTTAGGTACCGCGCCGAAGATTTTCTCTGATTACATGTAATTTAAATGTCAATTAAAAGATCATGAAAAGTTCGCAAAAACTCTTTATCTCAGCTTTGCTGCTACATTTCATCATGTTTTCAGAATATGGGAAGGTTAAGCTGGGCTACTCATTTTTGGAGTTGCTCCTAGATCTTAAAATACATTTTTATAGAATTTTATTCTGGGCGATTTGATTCAAAATATGGCCACCAGTGGGCTTTTTTGAAAAACGCTTTCCACTGTAAAAGACAAAATCTATTTGCCCGAACGACTTGAAAATTATATGATATGCGTACGACGAAGTTAGAAATTCGGTCCGATTCCATTCAAAATATGGCCACCAGGGGGCTTTAAAAATATATAAACAAATTGTTATTTATTAGTGGTGGGGTTACTTCATCAGTGGCAGGCGGAGGCATTGGAGGCGTTTGCTATATTTTTTGCTATAGTTTAGGCTAAAAAAAGATACCTTGTTCCTCATCACTTTTAAAAGCCAACCGCGTCGGAAAATAAATCCACTAAATAGCGATGAAAACAAAATCCGCCCGCCCGCGCTAAGGTTGTGTAGTAAATACATTTTTTTATAAAATATAAAAAAGCGCCCGCCCGCGTTCAATAAACGCAAATATCAGGATTCCATTCTGTTCGCATACATAATGACGCGTAGTAAGATATTTTTGGTTACATCACCATCTCAAGGTCGTCGCGTCTACATCGTGAAGTGTTTGAAATGTAAAAGTTTGTTTAATTTCTATCGTTTAGTGTAGTCTGAATATCAATCGTTGTTAAATACGGTATCCCTACCGCAACAGTGGGACAACAACGCCAGGAAACTAGGTAGGTTTATGGAAAATCAATAATTTCTCAGTATTAAAAAAAAATTACCTCATCCCGCGTCTTGAAAATGAATACGAGAAAATTTTATTTCGACTTTTTTTAAAATAAATTAAAAGAACAACCTCCCGCCCCCGTCATGTTCGGCATGAAAGGTGTGATGAGAAACAAGGTATCTTTTTTAGCCTTATTAGTAGATTATCAACTCTGGTTAACGTCTCGAAGATGATTGATTTCCTTGGTGATATATTTGTCTGTGTAAACCAAAATGCTCATGTTTTCAACTAAGATTTAAAAGTATAACCGCAATCGACGTATCTTGAATAATCTCAAAAAGCTTTTTATGTTTTAAAGTGTAGTATTTGAGAGAGTCCGAGGCCACTTCACCCACCATATCTATGTACAGCTGGGAGTTGTGTACATATTATTGAAGGCTAGTAAGAATCATAAGATAACTTTGGCAGATTTCCAGTTTGCTCAAGGTGTTGTTGATAAATATAAATTCCGTTCAAATGATACCTGTAACGTTGTGATCATATATACTCAGGAACCAAACACACACAGATAGATAATCCTATATGGTAAAAAGATAACTCCCGATCCGGTCAGAAAACTTTCAAGTCGACTTTTAAAGTCGTAGGAAGCTTTTCTGCAAAAATTTGCAACTGGTCCATGTATCAATGAGTTAAATTTATTCGTTAGCCAATTCCCCTCTATTCTCTGGAGGAATACAGGCATTTTGTGAAATCCTATTTTTTGTTGTATGAAATCATCGTAATACTTCGAGATAAACCGTATCCACTACATTATACAGAAAACCCGTATCCATTACGTTATGGTTAAGTCCATATCTATATTTTTTGTTTTATCTTATTTCGTTTTTATTTGCTTTATATATCGTCGTTTCGTTTATTATGAAAATATTTGTTATGGTGTAGTAATTTTTCCCGTTAAAACCCCGACCGCCTTTCCGCGGATTTTCTATCATTGTTATAGTACTTATTAAGTTCTCCTCGGTGGTGGAAGTTTTTTGCATAGTCTCTCCAACTGTTTTGTAAGTTTTAATTCATTTATTTCTTGGTTAAGCAAATTTTTCCTTTTGCTTATTTCGTGTCTTAGGCCGTATGTATTTGAGTAATTAATAGTAAATGATGATTTGTATTTTTTCGCCATTTTTTCAATTCTTGTAATTTTTATCATTTGTGACATTTATTTGTTCTTTATTTGTGGAAACATGTTTTGGTTATAATAGAAAAAAGGCTATATCATTAGTTATCTAATAGTTCGTTTTCGTTCGACAACATTTATACTCATAAACGTTATTTACTACGGTATATACACCGTATATCATTTATAACGCAGTTTTTTCTTGTCTCGATTGATATGATTTAAGTATGGCGGCTGATTCGGGCAAACCCAGTAAAAAAATATGTTATCATTACAGAGAACTCGCAAATCAAGTTTCCGTTTTTGCGTGGTAGCAAAAACAAACTTTCGCTTTTGCTAGAGCGCAAAATCGCGAAGAAAACGAAAATCTACGCGCATAAACGAACATACACTATGAAAAAAAATTAGGTAACATAATAGAATGTCATCCGATTGTTGGCTCAACTTTATCAAGTCATATCTCAGCTAATATATTAGCTAAATCCATTTTGTTAAGTTGTATTAGTTGAATTATAAGTGGTCTGCTGAATGGTAGTTTGATAATATAAAATATGTGGCTTTTTAGTCAGAAATTGAGCATTCATGAGACCTTTTTAATGTTGATGATTTTTTAATGGTTATAATCAACCATTCCTTATAAGAATTGACAAATCCGAATTTCATCAAAATTACAGAGGTTAAGTGAAATGAATGTGGCCTTTGATGGATACTAAATTTGTTGTTCTGCATGATCTATTTTGGGAGATAAAGAATGTCAAATTTAGGGTTTTTCCAGCAAGAGATAACGTTCCTCCTTGGATTACCAAAACTGAGTATATCTTTATACAGGGTGTATCAAAAAAGTAGACTCCCTGAAAAGTATCCACATTTCATCATTTTCATGAAATTATTTGCATATATTGGTATGGACATCCTTCTTTTGTCCATACCAAACTTAATTACACAATTATATGCATCACTGAACACAGGCCCATTTTTGGTTGGCAAAAAGGTTTGTCCTTCCCAAAAAAATTAAAAGGTTAAAATTGGATGTAAAGTCGTTAACTGTGTTGTAATGTGAATTTTCATTCTTCTTTGCTGCAATACTAAAATTAACCCTTCGTCAGTATTTCGTAAGACAAGGAGATTAATGAAACCACTCTTTTAAGAGTGAACGGTTAGTTCGGTCGATACGATGTATGAGCCGAATGAAACGCTGTTTCAAGAGCGCGCACATCGGGTTTACGACTGGAAGTAGCTGTGGGGAATTAGTTGCGCTCGTCCCAGTTACGCACTCATACTCATCGACAGTGACCGCATACAACTACCGCTTGATCATGTGACTTTTTTCAAAATGGCTGAACACTCGGTGAGCATATGATTCCAAAATGTTTTCCATGATTATGTCATCCTACGACTGCGATTTTTAACGCGACTATTGAGCCAAGCCTTGCCAACACATTTCAAGACAACATTTTATTTCAATCGAATTGATTTTTAAACAAAATTTAGACCCTTCCATTTCGTGAAGATTTGAGATCGTTTTTTTAAAGCAGAAAAAAGGGAGAGATCTCTCTCAATTCCCTGATTAAAGTATCGTCAACCGGTTCATTGGCATTCAGTCGCCATGTTGTTCAGTGAAATCGAGTCACATGACCAAAATTGCTCGTTCAAAAAGGTTACCACTCGTCGCAAGAGCGTGCACATCGACGAAAATCAGAAGAACTGAATACGACCAGTCGTAAAGATAGTAGAACATCTGCAACTGGCAACGATCGAGCGATCGACCAGTCGTAGAGCGCGCACATCGACAAAAGTTTCCGTCTAGCTTGCGACTGGTTGCGCTCAGTCCTAATGTCGATGTTCGCTCGCCTTAACATGAAACAGGGTAGTTGTTTTATAACATTCAGCTCATAATAGCAAACACAAAAACTTTGTTTAACATCAGCACACAGCCGACTTTTCCGAAAAAAATGGGTTTTTTTTGTAAAAGGTTGGCTGACGCGTTAAGCTTAAGTTTCAAGTTTTAATCGGTTTTTGGAGACGACGATACATTCTCCCATTTGGGGAATCCTACCGTCGTGCAAATCTCATGGGTAATATTTAAGTTCAAAACGTTTCGGTCGCAATGTCACTTGCCAGAAGAAAGGAAACACCAAAATGTATTTTAATTGAGTTTGTGTGACTCAGGATACAATTTTAACGTTTCCCGTTACGTATCTGATACATTTAGAAAAAGAACGTTCTTTATTCGAACGTCATAGTTTTCCGTTACGCCAAACGTATCTTTATCTATTTCAAAAATTCTGAATTAAGATCCGTCTTGAATTAGAGCGTGTAGGATTTTTTTTCTGACGTTTAAATTGTCTTTTATATCGTTAAATCTTGTATCCACTTCGTTCCGATGTTTATCGATTTGTGGTTTATTGCCCCCTTGATCTTTTAAATATTGCTTATCCTATTTTTCAAATCTCTGTTGTATTTATGCTGGATGATGTCTGATAGCGTTCAGTGAGTCACTAGGACTGGTCAATTGAAAAATATTATTAAATATCTCCAAAATGCTACACGGACTGTAATTGCTACACTGAAGCAAAAATGCATGAATCCATTTCTTCTGGCATTATTTGAATATTTTAGTAGACTTTTTATCTCGTTTCTTCAAAAGTCGAAATAAAAATCGATAGGATGGATTTCGTCAACGACCTGGCGCGATGCGTGTTGCCACCGAAAATCGCGAGGTGAGAATTATCTAAGAACACGTCATCTTCACGTGTCGTCACTCGTTCCTGAGCGTGCAATACTGTGTTATGCACTATACACTGGCGAGCGAATACAGGGGCGGATCCAAGGGGGGGGGGGGTGCAGGGGGGGGGCCCCCCCCCCGCGCCGCTT
>JAYMFW010036226.1:0-11575 GCA_036785005.1 Tubulanus punctatus | reverse complement strand
TACAATAATGCCACCAGGGGGCGCAGAAAACAGGAAATAAACCCCGTTTAACTTTATCTATTAATCTATCAATATTCTATGAAAACAATGAATTGCAAAAATGTAATCCATGCAAGGATGCAGTCTGGTGTAAAGTTTGGAGACAATGCGTTCTACAATAACCCCATTTAACTATATCTATTAATCTATCAATGTTCTATGAAAACAATGAATTGCAAAAGTGTAGTCCATGCAAGGGTTCAGTCTGGTGTTACGTTTGGAGGAAATGTGTTCATACAATAATGCCACTAAGGGGCGCTGATTTTAGGTTTTTTTGCGAGGTGTCCGGGGGATATACATGGGTTCGCGAGCGAACGCACCATCTAGTTCTATTTTGAAATCCTTCAATTCTTGCATATTTTCATCAGGACAACTCCCTTCTTTTATTAAGTATACTTTTTTCATAGTAGACAGGCGCGGATCCAGGGGGCAAATCTGACTGCCTTCCAGATTCAAAAGGGCACAATTTTATATATAAAGGGCACTTATATAATGCCATCGTGATGATCCCAGCATAGTGTGCTCCGAAGGCGCGAAACTAATCGAGGGGGGGGCGGAGTTACAGGGCCCTCCCCCAAATGAAAGGGCTGAGAAAAATGAAGGGGCTGAGATGCAATCTTAGAGGTCTCCAGCTGGCTTTCTATGATACTAAGTAACATATTTATAAAGTTATATGATACAGAACATTAAAAAGGGGCACTTAAATTTTTCTGACTGCTTTTCTGACTGCCACCCTGGATCCACCCCTGGTAGACAATGGCCTTGCTTGGCCATGCATACGCTCCCTTTGCAGCGTTTCATTTGCAGCTTACTTTGGCCGTGATTTCCCCGTAGCATATCCGGCCAATCAGAATACGTTACGGTATTCATGGGCAGTACCATTTTGAAATAATTTTGTGACAGGCGCATGTGAATATTTTGGCCAATCAGCGTATCAGACGTCATAGAAAAAACATGAATTTTTCACTTATAAAACACCTACCGTTAAACGCACGCAATGGCTCAAAAGTTCGCTGTAGTTAGTATTTAGTAGTATATGGATAAATGGAAACACCTGCCGGCAGAGTGTAGACCATGTACAGTAGTTTAGAACTTTGGAAGTGTAATTCACTAATTTTTGTTTAGAAATGAATTCTTCAATAAAGTGTTGATTTTGAAACAATATTTATTCTGTTGCGATAGCGATTACCGATAATCATCCGGAAAAGAATGGATTGGTCAGTTGCCTTGGCAACGGTTTAGTAATAAATACTTGGTCATAAAGATAATAGGGTTGTTATAAACAATATCTGAAAATATTGCATGAATGGGGAATTTCTATGCATTTTATGCATGAGAGGGCAAGTCTTCATTGAAATATGAAGAGTGAAACTACAAAATGAGCTATTTCTGATAAATTCTTCACTTTAAAGGAGGTTAAGGGAGGTTAACACAATTTTGGGGACCTAGTCAATATGATGGGTAAAATATTGGGTATTCTTTCATACGGGTAGAGCATGGAGGATTCATTGGCTGTACAATGCATTTTCATAGAGATTTATGATATGATGTGATATAACTTTATTTCTCCTGACTTAATATTACATAGTTTAAGGATTTATACCCGGTGATAAAGTGCTGCCATCTGGGGAGTTCCAGTTACTAACTCCCCATTGGAACTCCCCATTGGATGATTGGTTTGGTGTATGTGGTGAATCTAATTTCGCAAGTCATATACATTACAATTTTGGCTAAAAATGATTGCTTGGGAAGAGATAAAACGCAAAAAAAATATTTCTCAAAACAGATCATATCAAACAAATACAGAAAACATAAACATTTTTGAATAGATTTTGATTGTCTTTCTGGTACGATTCCATTTTCTTCTTCCTCTGTGCCTTGACCAACAGATGTTTTGTTTTACTGGCCTCTCAAGTAAATCGCCATGAACCAGCATCCTGAAAGCTAGGAAGTAATTGTGCGCTGTTTTGTTTCCATCTTACACAGTATGGTCACAGTAAAAATGACACATTCGAATCCCAGCACTGGCCAGATCGTCACTTCGCACGAGAAATACATCTGTGCTTATGTTTAACCTCAGGTTGTGTACTTGGAGACAACTGTTGAAATTTTGAGAAGCCTCCTAATATCTTTAAAGTAAATACATTATAATTGAAAGTTAAGGTGTACACCAGTCAGTATGTTAGCTTTTCCACCCCAGGGCAGTTCGCTTAGAGGCTAATTTCATGTTGAGTCATCTTAGAGTTGAATACCTCTGTGATCTAACATAAATCAACATGTTGCTTCAAGGAGGCCCATTTTCATCGTGGAGTATAGAGCTGCCTTCAAACTACAATATTTAGCTCAGGCGGAATTTGGCCTGTGCTATTTTTGCACGGACCAAGTTTTCACACTGACGAAAAGTTTTTACTTAACTGGCCCGGGCGATGTTAATATACTGGCTAATTTAGCACCATCAAAAACATGCTAAAAGTTAGTTGGTCATTGAACACATTTGCGGTATTTAGCCTATGCTAAAAGCATTTATGTGGATGCAAATTGAATCACAAATTTCATATCTATAATCAAATCCCCTATATGATTTCATATTCATAATCAAATCTCCTACAATGATTTAATTTGCACCAGGTGGGGTTGCTTCTGCTTTACCTCGGAGTTAAAAAACTGTGTGTTTCATTCGTTAGATTCAAAAATTCATTTGTGTATGATAAAAGTACGGGTAGGGGCTTTAATCAACATTTGGAAGCAAGTCTTTATTTAGGGCCAATTGCAATGTTTTTTACAACAGAAAGCGGGTAGGACGGTACATGGCTTTTGAGTACTTGGAGCTGTAGCTCTATTGCGATTTAGCACTTGCTGAATTGGTCTGTACCAGGCACGGACCAATTAAGCATCGGCTAATATTGGCTATGTGAATAATATTGGAACTTGATAAGCCATATGACACAGCAGTGATGTGTGGTCTGAATGTTCCCCTGCTCCCAAAGCTCTGATAGTTGGGATACATACTTCGTCTCCCTGGTTTGATGGGGCAGAATAGACCATGTCACCAGTGTGCCCTTTTTAGTTCAGAACATCAAAATTATTTATATGAATGGCACATTTACTCTTATCGTTAGATATTCTAAGAAAAGCGTGACACAGTCTTTTTCATTAAATCTTGCCCTTTCTGGGTCTTTGACATGGTCACGATTGCCTCTGGATCCGCTCGTGCTTGATAATGTTCTCCTTCTTTGTTATGTATAGGTACTGTAAGGTGAATAATAATGACGATTCTCTCTATCATCGATTAGAAGTTGGCTGGTTGAAAATGCAAAACCTGCTTCCGAATACCATTTATAAGGTAATTTCCATATTCCTGCCCATCCATGCATCGATGTTATAAGCGATACCAGCTTTCAAAAACAAAAATGCAATGAATAGTTATCAAAAATGTGGTAAAATTGAACGTAATGGATACGTGGAGGGCTTTTTATGAACAAACTAGCAATTTTTCATCAGAAACGATATTTCATGTCTCATATAAGCAGATTATTTGAGATTTTTCTGTGAACATCACACGTTTACAGAAGTCAACTATGGTCAGCTGTGAACGATTTCACCTAAGTCAAAAATATGATTGTTTAATTTGAAATAATCGCAAGTAATCTAACTGTTTTCTAGATGTATTTCCAATCAGTTAGTTGCTTGCAAAGGCCATTTTCCCCAGGTTTAGCCCAATACTCACCGCCTGTTTTGAAGTGAGTTCAAGTCGGACTTACGTAATCTCTATTCTCGGAACTCTTTTTTGCAGTTTGCCTTTTGTGTAAGACCGAAAAACAACCCTGATAGAAATCTCAAAATAAGTAGTCTTGCAACTTTTGACCACAAAAAAATTTCTCAAACAGAAACTTTTTTACACAGTTTCGGGATACAAGACACATTTTCTCAAACAGTTCTTCAATCTCGACACTGTTACAGTTAAAAATACCGGATTATGTGAAATGCTTCTCTGGTTGTTCATGAGATTACTGTTCTCATTATTCAATACAATGGCACATATACGGGCTGCACATTTCACATGTTGTGGTCGTTGTACTGGTGGCGGATGACTTCTAATTGAGCCATTTCAACGGTCACCAATGCTTGTTCTCAGAGGATCGCATCAAGAAACTTCTAGAAATGTGGGTGGTACGCCCCAACATTTGTTTGGAAACAGATTAAATGAGACATAACAATCATTAGTTATAGCCGATAATATCCTGCGGGTAGATGTCCTAGGGGATAGTTTTCCTAGGGGGGGGGGGGGGTAGTTCTCCGGCGGGGGTTTTTTTTGGGGTATAGTTTTGTGGGGGGTAGTTTTTCCAAGAATCAGCCATTTCATCTACCTATCTATCTATCTATCTATCTATCTATATCTATATATATATCGCTACCAACGTTTGTCTGGCTGGCTGCGAGCTGCCTGAGTTTGTTGTTCACTCGGTCGTTTAAGCTAGGGGCACACGAGCGTATTATTTCGCCCGGCCACATCAATTAAAATCATCAGTGAATTTTTACACCCAATCACAAAGGGGCTTACGCAGCTAATTTCAGAGAGTGTATGCCGGCAGTCGCTGGAATTTTCCGTCAATCATGTGATCGGTACAAAGTGTCGGAGGCAGCCATTTTAACATAACACATGATATCATTCAACAACACATCCTATTGATCTAAAATAATCAATCACTTGATGAATACATCGGACCAAGCAGACGAACAAATTTACCAGCCAAAAAATTTGCCTGCATAAATAATCTATCATTTTTTATGCAGCCGATTCATACGGTCGTATGAAATGGTCGTCGACGTGAACGGGCACACGGGCGAATTTTTTTGAGCGAGCAATCGAGCGAAAAAATATGCTTGTGTGCCCCTAGTTTTATACACTACTGAGGTTAGCACATTCGAGATTGCGGGCCTTCTAGTGTTTAATAATTCTGGTCAAAATTATTATTGAAAAATGGCAAGGCCATGGCCAATTGACATTTACCGGTATTGATTATTGAATATAATTCCCTTCATCATTTTAGGAGGTGATTTTTCCCAGGGATCAGCTGGAAAACCAGGTGGCGCTTCGTATATACTGTCGGGTAAAGCCTCCTGTTGCTGGTATTACAGTCAGAGAACACCTTGAGCTGAACTGCGTCCCGCTGACAATACAATTAACATATCAGTTTTTCCGCGCTATGATGACGTTCTTTTTTCCCGGGAAGAATATCGACAATGAAGATGGTAAGAATCTCCCTGTTAGTAGTGTACTGTTTGTGGTTAACAGTGGTAACTAACAGTACACTAACTGCTGTAAAATTTAACAGTGGTTAGTGTACTGTTAGTGTTCTATAGTTAACCATTGTAGGTAACAGTACACTAACTGCTGTAAAATCTAACAGTGGCTAACTATAGAACACTAACAGTACACTAACCACTGTAAGATTTTACAGCAGTTAGTGTACTGTTAGTGTTCTATAGTTAACCATTGTAACTAACAGTAAGCTAACTGCTGTAAAATCTAGCGCTAGTTAGTGTACTGTTAGTGGTCTAGTTAACCATTGTAACTAACAGTACACTAACTACTATAACAATGTGGTCTCCCAAGATATATGCTCGGCACTCTGGGGAGCGTACAGTGAGTGCAGCCTCTATGGGCACTCTTCACTTCACATGATCTTTCACTGTTGTAGTCCGGTACCAATTATATTAGGTGGAGAGCCGCAGTGCGAATGTGTCTTTGAACCTGGGTCTGATCAATCAAGTTCTAACCTCTCTGCCACGGCGCTCCAAATTTGATAACCCCCTTTGGTGCATGGCACTGCAATCCCACTAACTTTTATTTCTTGCCCTGACATTTTTATGTACACGGATGTACATAGTGTCATAGCGTCTGTCTGTCGTCTGTCAGTCCATCCGTAATATCTATGAGCAACCTGTTTCTCACAGACCATACGAGGTAGTGTGCCTATTTTTATACCAATGAAGAACCTGCACGTGTGAATTAAGCTTTATTCTGAGTCTTTACAAATCTTCCCATATTTAGATGAGGATTTAGAAGCTATCAGTAAACAGAAAAAGAAAGATGCAAAGAAGGCTGAAAAAGAGAATAAATCAGCATTCAAGAAGTACTGTGACGTGTTGGGAGATAATATTGATAAAATGAAAGAAAGAGCTGCTCAAAATAACACATTCCTTTATGTGAAGATCCCTGAAATTCCAGTTCGACTCAGTTATAAGGTTTGTTCATTAAGAAAACAACTCTATTAAATGATGATTCTCATTTTTCCATAGCATTACACTTAAAATAATCATTTCAACGGTATTTCTTGAGGTGGTGTATCCAAGGCAATGAGTTTCAAGGCAATGAGTGCCCTAAAAATAAGAACAAATGTTAAAACAATTAGTTGCCCTGATCATGCTTTTTCTGTAGACATGGCATTGAAATCCCTAAAATCAGCCGTGAAAACAAATTATGAGATAAGTCGCCGAAAATAATGTTTTTGAAAATAAATCAATAAGTCGCAGTGACCTACCTATTTCAGAAATAAGAAAACAGAGCAATAATGTTTTTTATTTTTATTTTTACTTTCTTTCTAGGGAGGAAAAGAGAATAATATTGAAGATGTACACGATATAACGATAGTATTACCAACATTGGAATATCACAATCAGACATGGACTTGGTTAGATTTGATGATGGCTGTTAAAAGTACATGCAAACGAGTGCTAGTATCTCAGGTAAAATAGACGATTCCTTCAGTTTAACCCCCAAAAAATTGGCGTCTGCTGACAGGTTAAGATAACATTGCAACTTATTATGTGTAAAATTGCAATTTTTGCAAACAACCAAGAGGATATGATGTATGAAAAAAGTTATGTAGATTTTATGGTTCTACTTCGAAGTGATTCATGATTTATTTCTTTGAAAGGGAATATAAATTTGTATATGAATTTGTGCTACCTAAGTAAAAGATTTGCTCAGGAAGGGTTATTCTTCATTTTATCTGTCTCCATGGTATAAGGGGTTATTGCATTGTTTGCAGTTCATTCCCTGGGTGGAAACATGTGTGGGATAAAACATTCAAAGGCCTTCCGTATCCTGAAAATGTCAGGGGCAGATCCAGAGTGAATCTGCGACCATAGTACAAGTTTAAAAGGGTATTTTTTGGAAAAAGGGCACATTACTCTGAAAAAACACATGCTGATAAATGCACATTACGGTCCTGAATGTCATCCCCTGCTTTTCTCTACAAAAAAGGACATGATGATCCACAGAGTCAACTGAAGAAGCCTCAATTTTCTGCACAGAGAAACACAGACCGGCAAAACAGCATCAAAGTTCATGTTTAAGAAATTCTCAATTTATTCATTAATTATGCAACATTCCTGTACTTAGAAGGAAACATCATTTTAGAAACAATGAATGAATATATTTTCTTTTGCTCAGCACATAATTCTTTAATTGAATGACTAGAATAAAGATTGTAGATTAAGTACAAGACACAAAATATTTTTATCATTAGTATGATTATTTTATACTTAGATTAAATCTTTATTTATAGTCACATCTTAGAAATTTCAACAGGAGGTCAGCGAGTCTAAATATTCAATCAAAACCATTTTGTAGGGCACATTCTGCGCAGATATAGCAGAAAAGAGGCACAATTGAATTATTAAAGGGCACAATCTACCAGTCGGAAAAAGGGCACATGTAGATTTTTTTGTGGGGCACAATCTACAGTCATAGGGCTCACTATGCAAGTGCAAATTTTAAAAGGCTAATTCTACGCAGATTTTATAGAAAAAGGGCAAATTTAGATTTTTTGAGGGACACACCATGCAAAAAATATCAAAAAGAGCGACTTAGGAAAAAGGCACCATATTTTCTCGACCGTAGTATGTACGGTACTAGGGTCTGGACCCGCTCACAAATTTATGTACAATATTTGAAATGTAAAAAGCATTTATTGCAATTCACAACACATAAATAAGAGAAAAAATGCAGCAGGGTTTCACTGAGACGTTGAAACTCCTAACTAACTAACTAACTATAGATTATTAAACATTCTCTTGATAATAGCCCCGTTCAGACGGCCCTTATTGTCTCGGGACAAATCCTATCCGGAACACGTCCTCAAGCGTTCACACGGCACTTCGTTGGGGTTGTTTGATCAAAGAGTAATAAATCACTCATCACAACTGCCTGTTTTGATAGCCCGAGACAATACAATACGCATGCCAATGCCGATTTTGCTAATCCGACCCGGGACGAATCAACCAGAGACATTTTTGTACTGAGAAAACGTCCTTGTAAACGGTCAACCCGGTTCAGATTCTACTCGATTAGGATTCAACCCGGGATGAAAAGCGTCGTGTGAATGGGGCTATACGTATGTGCACGCTATTACATGCCAATCAAGAGTGGACTATGAATGTCTAGTGTTAGTTGAAACTGATAGGAGGTGGAGTCCTTGAGTCATTAGACGAGATATATATCACTGAAAAAGTTCTAATGTGATCACTGAGGGTCCGATGCTCAAGACTAGAGGTGGACCATTCTCAAGTAAAACAAAATTTGCATTAATTAGCTAGCACATATACAATTGGTTTCATACACAGTACGCCCCATTTTGGTCCCTAATTTTTTGGGGGATATGTAAATACTGAATAATATTTCAGCAGTGGGAGCGGGTATTGCAAGCCACCTGCAAGCGGTAAAATGTTTCAGAATTGTGACGATCTAAATGGTCAGTTCACTAGGAAGTCCACTTAGATGGAGCAGTAGATCCTTCGTTGTCATAAAACCTTGATTTTACATTGCGACAAAGCAAATAATTAGTCCTTTATGAATTTCATGTCGTATTTTTTCCATCTTCAGGCCATTAAACAGAAGCTACATATGAGATCAAGAATTGAAGACAGAGTGACAGATGTACAGCAAGAAGAAGATAAAGCAAAGATGTTATTTGGAACTCTGGTATGATTATAATTATCTAATTTATGTGTAATGAATTGCATCAAATCTGCCATCTCATCCATTGCTTTAGGGGGATAATGCCCTTTGATTTTAAAAAATCAAGTTATAATTTACCAGTCTGTCTATTTTGAAAAAATGCAGGTAAAGTAGGAAAATAAAGTCACATTTTACTTAATTCTCATTGTTAGAGAATTATGTCACCCTGTGACAGGTGACTTTCTTTTCTAGTAGGCATGTGCCTTCTGTCATGTGCCAAGAACCATGCACTGTTCACTTTTGTGCTTGTTAACACGATACAGCTTACAATTCTCATCCGATTTTTTCCAAACTACAGAAATACAGCATGACCTAAGGTTTTACCTTCATAAAACTGAGCTGATGTGTTTCGATCTCATTATGATAATTGGCTGTTGTATCAATGGCTCTACTCTGCTCCAGAACCCTTGCTTGAGCAAAGGAACGGGTGTTGCACTTCTAAATTTCACTACTCCCAAACGAATTTTGTTGACAAGTAGATTAAACCAGGTAGAAGTTCAGAAAAGGAACAGAAAATAAAACAGTGCATTTGGAATGTCACCAACAATGCTAGAATTTTATCGAGCTAACTCCACCCTACTTGAGACTTTACTCACCATATATTTCCATCTGTGAAGGCCATATAGAGGCAAATAATCACAATCCATAATTGCACTATGACATGGTGTTTTCAAATGAGAATGCGATAAAATTCAGGAAAATTTTGGGGATAGGCCTAACTGACAATCAATTCAATTCAAATCGGCAAATTCATTAAGATGGCGAATCACCGTGTAGTAATTTTCTGTCATATTGCCAAATATTCACTAGACATCAAAATGGTAACAAAATAAGTTTATTATGGTAACAATATTCAAATTAGTTAATTTGGATTTCAAATCCCAGTATTTCTCGCCTAATATAATGTTTTTCATTACTATATTGCTCTAGTCTATATTTCATAGCAGAGTTCTACACTCAATTTTGTAAAAAGAGCGTTATTCGGTCCCATTGGCGTAAAATTGCCAGCTGATTGTAGTAAAATCGATAAAATCGTAGAAAAAATGTCAAATTATGGGAGAAATAATGTGTTTCACTTGTGGTAGATTCTATGTTTCTTAACTACTAGAAGATGTATTGAACTAAATTGGTCATCACAATGTATGCTTTTGTGTTACAATGCGGATGTCAGAGATACTATGGTCTGCCAATCATGCATGCTGTCTAAAAAAAATTCTCTCTTGAAGGCATTTATTCTTCTCCAAATCTTCCACCCGTGGTAGATGAAGCCTCGTGAAAGATCGAGTAAACCCTCACTCAAAATCTTGTTCTCACCTATAATATTTCTAACATATATTATTGAAATATTCAAAATTTCAGTTAGGTAATGGTCACACCGGAGCGCGTATTTTCTACGCATCGCGTATCTGATACGGCGTATAAATGCAGCTTCTAAAATTGCCTTTAACAGTCACACAAAACGTGACGTGTAAAAATTACGGCGTATCAGTGCGTAACAGTTACGACTGATTGAAAATTTTCCATTTTTGCGTAATAACACGCGCGTTGTTGGAAGTTGCTCAGGTAGATTATAGCTAATGTCCGGTAGTCTTATGAAATTTTTGAGAAGTATTAAAAACATTTGCTTGCTTATTCGAAAATAACTCTCATTATCAATGGTAGATCGTGTTATTTAAGAAATTCAATATGTTAAATTCAAGTGTCTTGACTTATCCATGTCGTGATTGGTATCACGATGCTTGAATTTCATAGACAAATTTTTTCATAATAAAACAATAGACCCACATATGGCCCATGGCAAGAGTTAAGCTATAAATTAATTAATTCAAGATCTATACACTCTACACACTGGTGTGGCCAGGTAGATTTTTTCTGATACGCCGTAATGCTACGCTATGTAAAAGGTATGGCTCGGTGTGACCCTTACTTTAGTCATCGCAATAGTTAATTTAGATCATATTGAAAAAGAATTAATTACATGGAATTTGCTCTCAAAGCCTGTTAATCCATTTGACTGCATTACATTTCTCTATTTCAGGCTCCTGGCGAAAAACCGAATACCAAGAAGAGCCTCTTTGGTGGAAAATCCCAAAAATGACACGGAAATAAAAGTGATAGGTCTCCAGTAATGTTTAAATAACTATATGAAATAATCGAATATGATTTTTCGGAAGGATTCGACAAAACGATGGTTCAATGAGGTGATTTATAAGAAATTGTTAATATGAAGATTTTATGTTAGTCTTTGCATAATACATGTGATTTATTTGTTTTTACCTGCGTCGCCGAAGGCAGAGCAGGTCTAGGAATGGTATGTGTCCGTCCGTCTGTCCGTCTGTCTGTCCGTCTGTCCGTCTGTCCGTCTGTCTGTCTGTCCGTCCGTCCCTTTAGGGCTCTACAGGCTTCAGTTTTTAGAGGATTTCGATAAATCTTCGATCAAAGATACATGGTATGAGTCTCTCAAGGCAGAACCATTTTCATCCCGATCGGATCCAACATGGCCGACTGGCG
>JAYMFW010035893.1:0-11578 GCA_036785005.1 Tubulanus punctatus | reverse complement strand
AGGGTTAGGGTTAGGGTTAGGGTGAGTGTTAGGGTTATTTTATTCCTTAAATCTCAGATTATAAATGATTTACAAATAGGGGGAATTGTCCGGGGGGAATTGTCCTAGGTGGGAATTGTCCGGGGGGGGAATTGTCCGGGGGGAATTGTCCTAGACTCGTGGGATCCATATGTGCCCCAGGTTCTATGCGTCCCGGGTCAAGATATACTGCAAACCTCGCCTAAGTCGTCGCTCTCTGGACCGTGCGTTTGCGGTTTTGACGACTTGGGTTTGCCGACATAGGCGAGTCTTATAAGAAATCACGTTGACGAAAAACAGGATTACAATCATACCTATAACTGAACTTGGGACCTGATACACCTAAGTTACCAACCCTATATTTGCAAATCTAGGGGTTTGATGCACTTGTTTACTGCAAACCTGTATCCAATACTTATAGCAAAATCGTATTCATGTATTATAGCATCCATTAACGCGTTTTTTCACAAAGAATGCTACTAAGTGCATTGTCGAATAGCGATACATTCGCTACTGGAACGACCTTGACTTAGACGCAGAAGGTGGTTTATGAAGGCGAACGTCTTACATTGTTTCAACTGAGCAAACGAAGAACTCGGCTAAATATACATCCGCGCGAACTATATTTATACGCAGATGGTGTCTCGGAGACTAAAAGCGCCCTAACCTTTACCGATATGATGATGGAAAGAGAGCGGTAACATTAGCCGATAATGTTTGAGAACTAATTCGTCTGGTGGCAGGGTCGGGGTGAGCTCGCAGCGGGTGCATGTAAACACGGGATATAACGGTTAGAAGCGGTGTACGAACTAATTAGCAATTAGTATCAGATGATAGGCAATCAACGATTATGCAACGAACTATACGAAAGTTTACTACAATTGGGAGAGAGATAATTAAAAGTATTTGGAAGTTTTTGAGTTTATTAATAATTCATTCTCTCCATAAAAATGTGTACATAATATTAAAAATCTAGCAAACAATGAAATATGAGAAGGACCACGAACGATACATACATCATACATATCCACAAATATACACATATATACATTAATACATATATGAAATAAAGATGTTTTGTAATTGAGAGTTGGTACAGACAAGCTATTAGCTTATACTTAGATAGAAATACAAAATTAATGAATTACTATTCAGAACGAGATTGATTATTAATCATATAAATGTTAACTAAATCAGTGCAAGACTATCAGTTAGAATTAAATGTCAGATTTTTAAACTTAGAAATAAGGCAATGTATATACGAACTTATTTCTTGAGATAGTCAAGGGTGATAAAATGAAAAGATGCAATATTGACTCTTAAAGGTCAATTTTATGGATCTATGACCACCAGGGCAAAGATGAAAAATCTCCTTATGGAATTACATATACGTTACCTTAATGTAAATAAATAATCTAAAAGTGTGACGAAAACAGATAATTCATTCATTTTAAGCTACAGTATTTCAGGCTAGGCGAATGCAGCCGTTATCGCATAGGATTTAAATTTTTCATAGATTAGTGGAATAAAGTAACATTACAATAGAAAAAATAGAATCTTCTGGCATCTGAAAATGATGTGCACAAGGAGATTTAGGATTTACACAAGGAGCTCTACTAAGTAGAATGAAAAATGACATGAAGTGATTTACAGAGAAGCTTTGGCAAATTCAAAGAAACAAGTGGGCATTATACTGGATATGAGTTGTAATAATCTAGAGTCTAAAAGTCGAAGAAGATTGAGAACTGGTAAAGAAATATACACTTAAACCCCATAAACATAGATGTATCTGCTCCAGATAGGAATTGGAAAGATTAGGTGACGATAATTCTATTCACGCGTCCCTGGATCTCCGGGAATTCAATTCGTAATCGTGTGTTGACTGGAGTTAAAGCGAATTAAAATCAATTTGAATTCGCACGACACCTAATGATAAGGCTGCCGTTAACTGGCCACTAATTATATCGTTGCTAATGACGACGAGGTTATAACGGGATAAACTCACGACGATAACGGTTAATGTTGTTGTATTTAGAAACAGCGCGTGACCATAACCCGGAATCAAATTGTGACAACTGCAGTGATGACTACGCGATTACGATAATATTTCAAGGTTACACATTCAAGGTTCGGTATGTGTTACCCAATGAAGACGCCGTTGATGGATAATTTAGTAATCATGAGGTCATACCTGATAGCACTTAACGGCTAATCGTCGCTCAAAGATATGACTAAATGATTGTGTAATATAAAATACATTATGATTTTTTCCAGTCTCTTCACATAAAAAAGCGCTTCGTTACAAAACTTTGGCAATTGCAAGCCAGACATCCGGGGTCTCATCACAATAGCTTGAAAATTCACGAAATGGTGACTTTTGTCTAGCAATTAGTCTGCTTCGAAATCCGACGTTTTCTCATTATGGTTCATCTAGATGTTCAAAAATTATGACGTAGAAATAATTGAGCACTTTGATGAGTTGTTCTTTAAACGTCAATTTTCCAGTACTAATGAACAATATCAGAAATGCAACCAGGTGACACATATCATATTTTATGAAGATTGTACAAATATGATTGCTGAATCAGAAGTTATCCCGGTTACCGTGGCACTCGATGATCCACTAGTGGTTTTTGGCTTTCCGTGTAAACGGTTTTGAAGATAAAGATAAAATCTGAGTATAGACAACGACTACTGAATTATGGTAAAAGATGATTCAACAGCAGAATAGACGAATTTCTTTTTGGAACAGATACCGTTATTACTATGACAATCAAGAACCAACTGGTGGCGTTAAGTATCAAAATAATATAATGATCAAGAAAACTCCAGAATAAGATTATAGTTTAGCTCTGATAATAAGCAGCCACGTGTTCCAGATTTAACAAATATCGTTAAGGTGACAACCTAACTACTCATACGTGCAATTACTACCTGGCTTTATTAGATCAATTTCTTGATATGTACTTAAAGTAAACGGTTGATTTGATTGATCGATACTAATTGAATTATAATCGACACATCACTCCTCCGCAATAAAGGGCACAACAAAAAAAAATCAACGCTTCTGGCAAATCATAATACTCAAGTTCAATTAAATGCCAATCTTTGCGAACCACAATGCAGTTGAACACTCAAGTTCTCAATATTAACGACTGGAAAAAGCAATATCGTGGTTCAGTGAAGTGTATTAAATCTTTAATATATGAAGAAATCATTGGGGAATTCTTTGTCAAAAAAATTAGGTCACAAATGAGTTTTGAATTTCCTATGATGATGTGACAAATGGTGAACGATAATTTGATAAAACCTTTTTTTTGAAAAAAAAAGTTTTCAAATTAGTTGGTCTTAATTTTGTTTACATGTACTTATGAGTTTGAGTATCATTTTCAATTACAGTGATACACCAGATTACTCCTCCATAAAGTCGCACAACAATTCTATTTTACAATTTAAATCGCCAAATAAATCGTCTTTGAAATAATCGCTAAATGTTCCTCTTCATCCAAAATGAAGGGTCTTGAATATCATTTTGACCAGTAAAAAAAGTGTATCTCCGAAAAAAGGCCCAAATTACTTCATTGAACACAAAACGATAAAATCTTTTGGCTTCCAGCGTTGGACCTCTTCACTGCATTATCGTTTCCGAAGTCGACAGCGCATTCAAACACTAGTCGAATCTCTACACCAGCCCTTTACAGGGGTAACGACTCCGAGAAACTGGCTATTTTCTAGGCTAGTTTGACTCAAGTCGATACCTGCTGATTGTTCCATATCATGTGTTAGATCATTATCACCGATTTGGTGGACGAGATCTGTCAAACGAGTTGGCCTTTTAAACGGTTCGCTGCAGGTGTAGGCAGTTCAATGTAATACCGATCCCAATCAATGAACCATTTTCGAAATTATCCACTTTTCAGTTAACCCGTTTCTGGAACAGTCGATACGAAAATTGATTTTCAACTATCCGTGGCTCAAAAAGCGTCGACATCGGAAAATCAACGCTAAAACTAAGTTTGTCCGAATCAATGAATCATTGTATTATTCCGATGTATCATGTTCTCTAAAGGCCGGATTCGAATGAGCATTTATAGAACTAATGCCGCCGATACATGGATGAGTATCAGCCCCAATTTCATTCCATTCGAAAAGACCACGTCTACAAATTAGGGGTACAGGGATTTCATGCCCACTAGGAAATCTCAAGTGATGCAGTTAAGAATTCAGACGAGGAGTTAGTTACAATGAATATGATTAATGGCGGTTACTGATACAATCCTGTAACAGGTGAAAATAGTAAATTTAGTCATCTGGACCTTGACTGACCTTATTTTAGGGAACCCAATTCTTGGAGTGCTGATAGCACGTGTGTAGATGGACCTACATACTAAATATCAGGACAGTGACTCAATGCATAACGAAAACTTCATTGAATAATTTTTAAAAAACTTATCAAATTAGCCAATCTGAGGGAATTGAAGAGGATACTTCTAGGGCATTAACAATCTGGGGGACCCAACACTAATATCCCATGGGTAGATGGACCTCAATGCAAGACGAAAATTCCTTTAAAAAAACTGGTCAAAATAGGGAAGGAATTGAAGAGGCCACTACCATGAAATTATCTATCTGGGGGACCCGATTCTTAGTGTGCCGATAGCCCTTAGCTAGATAGACCACCATATTAAATATCAGGACAATAGCTCAATGCATGACAAAAGCTTTCTCAAAAAATTTTAAAACTGTAAATAGCCATTTTTAGGGAATGGCAGAGGCGCTACTAGGACATAATGGACTTAATTACCCCAAATTTTGGTGTACTGATAGCCCTAGAGTAAAACAGACCTACATATCAAATATCAAGACTATAGCACAATGCATAACGAAAACTTCCTCAAAAAAATAAAAATTGCAAAAATAGGCGATTTGAGGGAATTGAAGAGGGCGCTACTATGACATGATGTATTTGGTAAACCAAATTATTGGTGTGCTGATAGCCACTGAGTAGATAAACCTACATAGCAATAGCTTAAAGCATGACGAAAACGTCCTAAAAAACTGGTTTCCGTCTGCAGACGGACGAACGACAGACGAAAACCGAACGCCGAAAACCGAAAACCGCCCGCTGGGACTAAAGTCCCAAGATGGCTAAAACGACCATTGTTAGAACACACCAGAAATTAATATATACGAGTTACCCGCCTCATGACTGGAAACATGCCACCGTATCTCCAATACACAAAAAAATAAAAGGATTCAGTAGAAACCCAGTCAAAGAAACAATTATTTGAAACGAAATCATGACTTACTTGACTGATAATGATATCATAAATAATCGCCAGCATGGACCCCCTGTAAACCTCTGTAGATGGACGAAGTGGCTTCACCAAGCGGACAATATTGACGACATCTATTGTGACTTACAAAAAGCTCTTGATCGTGTTCCACAAACCAGACTATTGACCGAACGGATGTCTTTTGGCATACAAGGTGGAGTGCTAAGCTGGATATAAGAGTGGTAGGTGAGGAAAAGATATTCTGTGAGCCGTTTCAGGTTTTCTACTTCACTTGGCAGAAAGAATGTTGTCACCTGCTACTCGTGGTGGATCTTACTACTCCCCCGACATTATGATAAGACATTTACCATGATTTTATCGATTTAAACCAGTGCAGTGGATGAACACATATTTTTGTCCACTGCAAATGGCATTATTGTAGAAAGTGATATTCGTAAAGTTTCTAAAAAACAAGTACATATTAATCCAAATCTTGAGTGTAGAGCCCTGCTAAGATCTATCTTTGTGTAATTTCTGTTTACAATCTTTGTTAATCATCTCTTGCGGCTGAATGTTTCATGAAATTTATCCATAGGTTTTTTTCCAAGATCGATGCACCTGCGCTGGCATTACGTTTAATTGAAAAATTGATCCGCCTCACAAGGATTTCTCTCGAAAGATCTGTAAAGCATAGATCTATCCACCCGGGTGTGGTTTTTTACGGTATCGACTTATATTCCGGGTGATTTAACGCACTCGCTTGGCATACTTCAAACAAGTGGTTTTTAATGATTTCTTCTGTTGTAATATAGATTAGTACAGTAGTATCCATCTTCTCACAATCTTAAGTAATTATGGAACTAACGAGGCGTTTGGCCTATCTATAGTATGGCATACTGAATGTGTCTTGATGCTGGGTATCAGATACGTGTACGAGCTGTCGTGCGCGTAAAAAGCATGGTAACCCTGTCACATGATGGGCGTTTTTAGTCAATTTGGGAAGAAGCTCATTCCAACCGAATTTACAGCAATGGCAGATTTTTTCTAAGGTAATGTAAATTGTTTCCAAAGACCAAGGAATCTCAGCTTGCCAACAATGAATACATTTCCCATATATATTCTAACAAACTCGAAATGTAGACTATTTCAATGCAGTTCCCGTACCAGTGAATGGTTATTACCAAAATATCGTCATACCGGATTAATACGAGGACAAAGACGAAATCATATTATTTCAGACTGGCAAAAGAAAAACTTCCAGATTATCACATTTCGAAGAAATTTTCAGCAGAAATAAAGTATAGAAGATTGATTTCAGAAAGATGTCTAAGAGACACAACGTTTCAAATAGTTTTTAGAGGTGCCGTCCAATTAAGTTACGCCATCTGATGCATTTTTACGTAATGGAGTTTTTAACAATTCGTAGTAATGAAATGGAAATTCAAAGACATTTGAAATTATATTGATGAAAGACAACCCAATATTTCAACGTATCGGCAACTTGTGATTGGCTACCTAGCAGAAAATTCAGGTCATGGCGCAGGAATGCACCAAATACGTCACGTTGTGGATATTGGACACCTCTACCAGGCGCTGGAAAACCTACAACATCTAGAGCCAAAGCAAATTGCTGAATATTAATAGACACCCGATTGACCTTGAATTAGTGTACTACGACATTTTTGCCACATGAAACAATCATACACAAACAGCAAATGTTAATTTGTTTTCGTCCACGTAGTACGCAGAAATACGTTTATCAAGAAAATGTCAACCGACTGATTAAATGGCGATATATTTAGTAACGGATTTGATATAATCTCTACCTGTTTACCTGAATCGGATGTCAAAAATATGTTTTCCTCGTGTTTGCTCATGATTGTGGAGTATCATGATATTTGTATCGAAGTATATAGTATTTGTAACGTCACTGTATTTCGAACAATTTATCAAAGCTACTAGTAGAAAATCACCGTTTCGATATAATTGCCGCCAGCAAATAGGGCCGACTTCATAAATCTTTGCGTGCAGCAAAGTGTACTCGAATTAGATAATAATTCAATTAATTGGCAATTACCTCGAAAAACTGAAGGTGATTAGCAGTTAATTCAATGGTGCTTCAGAACATGGTAAATTTCGCAAGAAAGCTCGTCGTCGTGACGGTGGTGCAGTGAATGTGGGGTTATGTTCTAACGCCAGATATATGACAAATAAATGAACATCGTCAAGTGAAGAATGAGCGAAATAATTTAGAAGAATGAAACGATTAGAAGTGGTGCTTTAATCGCTTAGTAGAGGCACTTGTGAAGTGCTTCAGATGTCCCGCTGTGTTGATAGCATAATTCAATTTAAAAAGCCGATAAACGCAGTCAGATAATGTGAGAGCTCGTTCCTGAATAAGCAGCAGTAAAAAACAGCAGGAACACTAAGCAAACCTCCTTGAGGTGGACCCTTAAAGATAATAAGAATGATTTTTGATCAGGAATAAAAATAGAAAATTAATTCTTTAATTTTTTTCAAGATTGTGCGGTGACTTCGACCTCACGTGAAACGGATTCGGAACCGACATGGTCCTCAATCGTTTGTCTTTGAACGGAGACTGATTTTTTCCTTCGGTTCTGGCTTTGTCCTGACGAATTCTATTCCTCCGACCGATTTTGCAATTCCAAACACCTGATTTCTAGTGATATATAATCAACATGCAATACATGGTATTTGGGGTACTGTGTTGAGCCGGTTACTATTGCAAAGCAGTTTCAAGCGCGGGAGTCGTAAGATACATAGCTTTGAAGGCGGAAGTAAATAATACGTTGAATTTTAGGTACGTTTTCTCATGAAAATTGGCAAATAATCCATATCATCGATGTTTTTTTGTTTAAAAGATTTCAATGATGATTCCAGTGATGTGCGATAGTCTATATGATTTCGTTGGAATCTGGTAGAAAAACTTGAGCTTGCAAATATTTCATCGGCTCTCAATAATTGAGTAATGGCAGTTTCCCATAAATTATTTCACTGATAAATGCCTATATCTCTCCATCAGTTGAATATAGCTTTCGAATTTTTGTCTTAAGAGCTAGATTAAATATTTATGAAGTGAATGATATATAATTTGTTGGTATTTATGGCAATTAGTTACTATTAAATAAGGAGCTCGTGATGCATGTCAATGTGAATTTGATATCCCACCAATGCGCGACGGTCAACAATTTAAGACCATACTCTCTGTAGAAGTAATGCTTTTTTTAATACCCCTTTATTCCGTATATCACCTCTTTTTAGGCTATTCTAATAAATCGTTAGCCTAATATTCATGTGGATTTAGGATGATGTGATAAAGCGAGTCTAATGACAGCGGCCTCATTATTAAGTTAAGGTCACGATATTAACTACACCCCCTCCGTGACATAGCAATATTCCCGAATAATGTCCATCCTTGGAACCCTAGTAGTGATAGGATCCACTTCACGAAAAAAAATATTACGTCAAAATAAAAAGTAATCAGATAAAACAATGGCATCGAGTTATCACCGTCACAAACGGACAGAGAAAAAAGATGTTCAATTAAACCTGCGACGAAGAGAACCTGTGACATGTCGTGTGTGTTCACTCAGGTAATTAGAGAATATATTCCGATAAACGGTAATACGTATAACTGTTACTGAAGCTGCATCAGGATATAATTAGGAAACATAACATGCGTAAGAGTGCAATAGAACACATGGGGACAAGTAGTGACATTTAAGGAATCCAACGAACGGTTGATGGATTACAGATTCGTGATCCAACAGATAGGGATGGTGATATCAGTATTATTGTATATGAGCTATTATTAGAATCATAGTATTTATTACAAAGTTAAGCGCCTACGCTATGTCTGTGCTATCTTGTTCCAATCATCGTCTCGCTCTGGGGAAAAGTCACATGAAAAGTTTAGTCGGTCACATAGATATGTCATATACATGCATTTCAGGCGAGATGCCGAATTTACACTGAGGCCTGGGCGCAGAGAAGCAATGAGGACATGTCTCTTGATCAGTAACTACGTGCAATATCCTACACATTAATTGATGGCGTGCTTGGCATTTCACATCACTTGGTCACCTGTAATTCTAGTGGCCTAATTCGACAATGGACAACGCCTTACGCAACGAAACCTAACTGTGTCCATGCTCTGTACCCAGACATAATCGAGGCCATTCCTCCTGATAATTTCCACAATAAAGACTGGTGCTGATAAGGTCAACCGCACGAAAGGTACACCAAAGAATGGTGGCTTTAGTTCCAAATCAACATGAACCTGATTTTAAAACATCAAGCTCTATACATATTGCATATTATATCAAACTCAGTTTGCAGTACACAATCGTGACAATGATGGTATTACTGAAATAGATGTAAATTTGATTTTACCAGGGGATATGATATATGGACATTCCATTGTTACGTTGAGGTACATGGTTTCAGCACGTGATAAAGCTATATTTTATTGAATCAAATTTGATTCAATGGATGTTATAGAATCTAATAATAATATGATAAAACCTACCGCTTAAACCAGGCATTATTTTCCCTTGATTAACAATCTGTAACATTATTGAACTTACCTAAAAATATAAATCAGAGAATTACATTACAATTGCATTAAAATGATGAATAATTTTAAATATACATTGTTATTCTTAAAAATGCAATATGGATATACGCGCATATAGACCGCGTAGGAGCTAGGGAGAAAGAGTAGTATAAAAGATGAGAGAGTGGAGCTAAGAGAGTGTGATGGGTGAAAAGAGCGTAAGAATGCAGAAAGTAAATTGAAAGAGAGGGATAGAGAGGGAGAAATGAGAAAATTCAAAGAACGGGGAGAAAGGAAGACATGAGGGAGGGGCGAACAAAATTGTTCATATACGTGATTTAGAGAGGAACAGGTAACAAGACTCAGTTTTTTATTTCCCCTATTGACAACCGTCGTTATGGTAACAACATTATCGATGGGAAAATGTCCAGATGCGGCAGTTACAAGTGTCGTCTTTTCTCTTAACTCACCAGAGTTTACTAAACAATAATAACTCTAGCAAACGTTTGGTGTATAATATTGCAATGAGAGCTGCAGACAAAGATTCGCTTATTTTGAAGTATGTTGATATTGTCATCGAGATCTATCAGAAATCCCTTTCATGAAATTTGTGCAATGTTTCGCGATCTATGAAAGACGACAGTGACGATACATTTGAAGTAGATTTAGCAGCTAGAAACGCACACATATTAATGAAAATTATTGGTGATCAAAATGGTGAATTTTCTCACAAAGCACCTATTCCAATGGTCGTCAAAGACACGGAAGCAAAACACAACATAGCAGCAAATACTTGTAAGTATACTTTGAGAACAATGGACGAGATTAATAAGAGGAACGGATATTCTGGATCGAAGTTTGAAAATTGTGATTCAAAATCACAACGGAAATTGTGAACGGCCATGATTCAGACGTCGAAGATAAGAAGAACCACTTCAAAAGCATAGGGATTGTAGAACTGAGAAGCGAGAAAAAGATGTCCGCCGCAGGCAGAAGATAGCGCTACGGTCCTGAAATAGAAATTAATATTTCTATCAACGATAGACCGAATTAGATCAGCTCGTATTAGTGACTGGGGGAAAAGTTTTGCGTGTTTTAATATTCGATATGTTACAACCGATCAACCGTTACTTGAAATACGACATTGGACATAAGCTAAAAATATCGAAAATTAAGTGACGGAGCGACGTTCTGAAGTTACACGATGTACGGTTGCATTAGAAAGACAAACTTCTGTGGATTAGATGGATAATTATAACAAATACCCACTAATTAAGAAATTATCATTTTTCCTAATTATACTCCGTACCATCGACTCGTATAATGGTTTACGGTTCTGAAAATCCGAACTCTAGATACAATTATCTTGGAAAGACTTCGAGAGAAAAACCGTGAAAAAATCTGGGTGCTCCTGTAGCCTTTTTGCTTGACTAGCCATATCCAATCGAAGGTTACCGGTAGATCGACAGAGTGGCACCTTGATGAGATATATGTAGAACGGGTTCAAGAGGTGCAAGGTGTATTGGAAGATTATCGGTTTTATTTAAATTGTTGCCCGTATGCAAAGTAATGATGAAACCAGTAAGATGTGTAACTGTTATGCCAAATTCGCACTGAACGCAGATATCTATTGACACGGTTTGCTCCTCTCTAAGTGGTTAGGTGTATATAAATATTCCTCGTTCCTCGTTGCAAATATGATGTATAA
>JAYMFW010035671.1:0-11581 GCA_036785005.1 Tubulanus punctatus | reverse complement strand
AAGTCGAATTTACTGCAAAGTTGAAGGACATCGAAAACAATCTAGGCAAATACAATACAATAAATTAATTGAAAATGGAAATATTAAGTTACTTAGATTTCAAAATAAGCGAGTTATCCATTTGCATTGTACTTGCATTAGTAAATCCACATGTATTTGTAAAAATGTTTTCTCTAAAGGTGAAATCCATAACACAATATTTTACACATTTTTTTCCTCATTTTTATCAGAATTAACTTTTATAATATCCGATAGGGGCCTATTCTCAGAACAAAATGACTTCAATTTCTCATTTTCTGGTATCTGATTTAAATCTTCATTTCAGTATTCATTGTATATTCTACAGTTGTCGATTTAAAACTTAAAAGTTGGTTGACGCCTTCAAAAATGTCATTGAATTTGGTTAACATTATGTAAAGAATAAGTGGTAATATTTTATTTTGATAAGTTTTTCAGTAGTCGCTTGTTACAAAATTATCGCAATTTAGTAACTGTTCAGGAAGTGCTTTCCATCGGAGTTAAATAGTAGTAGTAGTAATATTTATTGCTCAGAGATATTTGCACAGAGCACAGAATAAATATTGAAAAATACAAGAGTACAAGCGTTGATACATTCTAAGTCTAATTACAAGAATATCATTAAAAAATTACAAACTTTCAAGCATGCGTTATATTCTATGAAAAAAATCACCCGAAACATCCTTTATTTATAGATACTAGCCACTGTGCCTCGATAGATGAAGCTAGTTTTCAGGTTTGAACACATTTAGGATGGGATATTTTCAAGTCGAATTGGAATTTATAGTGACGTTGAATAACTATTAATTCGTTTTGTCTATTTATTAAGCAGCATACAGCATAATTGGCTTCAAATGTTTTACATTGTTAAACCAATTTTAAGACACATCATTAACGAACATTTAGGTAAATCTAAATGATACATTGACTACAAATACATCTCTATGGTACAGATCTGCTCGGGAACTGGCAATGCAAAATGCTAGACATACAAAATCTACCACTCGTGGTAGCTGAAATCTAGATTTTATGCTACCGAGTGAGGGTTTCCTCCTACACGAGGCTTGTATCTTATCGCATTCTGGTAAGAAAATGCCATGTCATATTGCAATTATGGAATATTATAATGTGATTGTTTTTGCCTCTTTATGGCCTACGGACAAAATAAATGGTGAGTAAAGTCTGGGTGCATGAATTTAGGTCAAGATAAAATTCTAAAGTGTTGTTGGCGACATTGGCGACATTCCAATTGCACTGATCCCTCTTTCTGGTTCTTTTTTACTTCTACCTGGTTTAATCAACTTGTCAACCAAAGTCGTTGGGGAACAGGGGAAGTGCATCCACTAGGAAGCACAAAAACCCATCCTTTTGTAGAGTAGAGCCGTAGGCCTATTATGATAATGAGACCGGTGGTGAGACACATATTTTCGAAATGGGCATCTCTCACTCCACATGCTAAAATTATGGGAGACAATATGAGTGATATTTTTGTAAGGGTTAGCTTCGATCAATAATATCCAACCTGGTAAAGGTGAAATCTCGAATAAAGTTGTGCGTGAGTGAGACAAATATAGAATCTACCACGAATACAACAATATTGTAATTGGCGACATCTATCATGTATCAGGTACAAATGAAGTAGCATTAGCTGTGCTTAAGGTTTTACAGAAGGCCTGCGAATATAGAAAATACTCAAACCAAGACGCGTTCAATGGAACACCACTCACTACATCCCCTTACACGACCCAGTTAAACGCTTGATATAAAAGGAAACTGTGCTTTTTTAATTCACGAAAACTGACCTGCGAGAATTCCGATCCAGATATTTGACGGCGAAAATTTCAGGCCAAAAATAGGTGTGGGAATTTTACTTAGTTAGGGAGGCAAACGTGCCAATTATGGATTCCATCCCTGATCTTTGAAAGCTGAACAAGCTGAACACTCATAGACGAGCTACTCTTTCATTTTTCATTCTTTATTTTCTACAGTCACATCTGTTCATATTTCATCTGCATATTTTTTCTTTTTGTTTGTGTCCAACATGTTAAATGTTTTCTATGAAATAAATAATTGAATTGAATTGAGCTGAAACCAAAATGGGCTAGGATGTTCCATGGTTAGGGAAAAAATTAATACCCCGACCGAAGTGCACATTCGAAGACGCCAACAAAGGTAGTCCCGGTGTAATGCGTTTCTTTAATTAGTCCACTTTTTAAATTGAAATGAATGATTTATGAAAAATATCTTTTAATTCTTATAATTACCCTAGGCCTACTGCCAGCTAGAGTACTGCAAATTGCCTATGAGATTAGTTGGACGTCACAATAGTTGACGTGATTGACACACCTAAGGCGTATCGAATTATGCCGAGTACAGGGCCGTCGCATAGGTATTAGTTTCGCAACAGGATCGATTCGCGGCTAACTGTGTAACTATGAGGCTAGCATATGATAAAGGGGAATCCATATAAGTGATTGTCCGTTTGATGCCTAACTCAAATTCGAAGAATAAACTGCGACTTCCATTTTTCGTCTACCTAACGGGCATTTTTCTACGATTCCAGACGTGAACCAACAGAGTGTGGAAACTACAAACTTATCATAGCCCGCAATGAGACAGCTTTTAATATGTTCTATCCATCATTTTGTTGAGAGGACAATACAGAACGTGTTGCGAACCAGATTATTTTTTTTAAATCGCGATGACGGGTTGGTTCATTTTATTGACATGCAATATGGCGGAATGACGTCACAAGCAATTTGCCTTTGATCCAAGCCAACATTCGACTAAATGTCAACGCTGATCCAGAATTTTTTACGCTGGTTCAAATCAATGTTTTAATTCGGTTGAGTGATGATACATGTTGACATCCGCAATGTTGAAGGACAACAGGTTACAATGCGCACATACAATTGGTATTTAAAGATTAGAAATTGATCGAGGGCTATATCTTGTTATAACAAGGGTTGAAGTCAGAATTTATTGACTAAAGTGAAGCTCATTTATTGATTCTATCATTAGGTACACGAATATCGTATCAAATGAGGAATTTGATATACAGGGTATATCAGAAAAAAAACACTCTAGTTAGATCAGACATTCAAATGACGTCATCATTGCTACATCATGAGTTTCATTAGTGTGTTGTTATGTTACATAGGAAACACAATAAAATAATTGAACTAAAAACTAATCATTTTCATAGCATAGTTTAATTAAGAATATGATTATTTCTGACAAACACCTCACTATATGTCGAAAAATGCAGACAATAGATGTTTCTTATTATTATTCCGATCATTAGATCGATGGGGCAAACGGTGACTTCATCTACGATGGGCTGCTCACATTTGAACAATTACCCAGTTTTGGGGATTTATTTTTAAAAAATGGTTCTAATCTTTGGTGTTTTTCCAAGAGTGGATTCTTAAATGAGGTTTGATAACATACCGTAATTAAAAGTTATGAAATTATAAATGTTTTTCTCACAGTATATATTACTGGTTATATTGCTCTGTTTAGAAATTGGAGCAAAAACATCTGTAACTGAAACCCAGTTCCATAGACAGTATCACGGTTAGAAGAGTGGTGGTATCTGTGCACAAGAGCACCCATAATAGGATAGGCTTTATTCAAATGGTCAACCTGATTAACTTATGAAGTCCAGAACGATCGGGTTACTTGGAGCTGGTAGTCTGATCCCGGTTACAATGACTGTGTGAAGCTACTTCTGGAAAACACTCAAATGGTTCCCGTCGCAATGATTGATATGTTTTGACAAGACGCACTGAGCCTTGTCGAGACTGAAATAGTGGTCGTGATGGGACAAAATTTATTTCCATTTTGTTTTTGCTTCCATGGATATGGCTCTTTCAACTTTTGTCACAAACTCCATCTGGAGTGTGGTAAAATGATGATTTGTTTCTACATACCAAATTTCATTAATTTCTTGACAAAAATAAGTATTTTTGTGAATGTCTGGCTCTACAACTATTTAACTTATATTTAATTGGGAATGGTCTGACATGGTCAAATTATATTTCATGCAAGCAATAAGCAGCCAACACTCATTCCAATCATTACGAACATCAATTATCACTATATTCAGTATAAACAATGTCGTCGTATAGTAAAAAGGAAGGATAATTGCTACACTAACAAAATACGTGACAAATGCTGGTGCGTTCGACTCCTTCTGAAAGTCTTTCCATATCACTTGATATCAATATGATCCATACTGTGCCAAGCGATTTACCGGGAACTGTTTAAGTTCTTGTTTCACAAATGTAATGATAATTGTCGGCGCATGTACGTGTCTTCAACGTGAGAGTACTTGGATCCTTGATTGCTCCGCAGAATTGTGTAATTTCATCAGTGTCCGTCAATTGCCACATATCACTAGGAACTGTAGGTCCATTGCCACCTAACCATTTCATATCGGCTTTGTGAATTGTATCAGCACGAGCAGCAACCCAGAAGTCTCCTACAATGGGGTGTTCAAATCCTTATCAAACACTGGTTAAAAGTTATGAAACATATATTTGAAAATGTTTAACATTGCGTCTTGTTTTCTTTAGAATTGTCATTAAATAATCCCATATACACGTGTATTTCCTGGTCCAAAAGGAACTACTTAATAGTGTGGAAAGACGTGTCGTAAGGTGTGACTTTCTATCGTTCCTGGTCAAGTAACCTGTGTAAAGTTATTCAACCCTCTGCTGAACTAATTGATTGCATGATTCCTAGGCTTTGGTGGTAATGTAATGTAAGTGATCCCTGCAGAACTACTTGATCTTATAGCGCAGAAGGAGGGCCTTGGTGGGAAGGACATGTGATGATAATATATACTTTATGTCAGACACAGTGGTCCATAGAAAAAAAACCAGTTTCACATACATTTACATGTGAATAATTCATACAGATCAAAATACAATATAATTACGAAAATATATTTTGCAGAATTAGTAGATTAGAGCTAGGTTTTATAAAGTATATTTGCCAATAGGTAAATAATTTCGACTGGATAAAGTTTGAAGATTTTACTATTGATATCAAAATTTCGTTATGCAAAGCATACAGGTTTTATTTAAAAGACGATATGGGTTTTCTATGAATTTCTCCTAAGATTGTTAGTAAACATATTTGAGGCACTACATTTAAATTTTAATTGATGGAGATATCTGAATGAATTATTATAACAGATTCGTATTCGGTATTATAATCCTCAGTGGAAGTAGATGAATCATTTTACTTAATTTGGAGACATTTTAGCAAGAGACACGGTTCTTGAAGAATGGAAGATGTTTAGTTTGTGATTTAACTATTTTCTCCTTCTGTAATGACGTGGGTATTCGCGTACAGCATAGACCATCACACGCAATCACATGTGGGCTGATGACCGATAGAAGATATGCAATCACGAGGGCTGATTTATTGTATTCACGTCCGATATGGTTGATTCCAATATAAATGACACCAAACGCATTGTATATTACAATAGACGGAGTGGGTATACTTGTGTTAAAGTCCAATATGGTGGAATGACGCCATATGCAGATGGTCATTACCTGATGTTACCTGGTCGTTACCTGAATTTATTATTAGAACTAGGGTTGAGCATATTCAAGAGGTCACTATACCGAGTCTCGAACTTGGGTCACCTACACTATAAGCAAGCCTAGTCATATGACCAACAGGACTAGTCTTCATGGTAAACAGCTAGGGGCCTCCAACAGTATGGCGTCTACCCCCCCCCCTGGATTTGTTAATGTTGACGTCTACGGAATGACATCGTATGCAGATGGTGCACTTCTTCGTCGATGGGCTTTCAACGTCCGGTTCGACTGACTGTTCGGTGTGACAGTCGTTAAATACGTTATAATAAATGGGGTAGATCTATTTTTGAGTTGTTGCGCGATATATTTCATAAGCAGACGGTCTGTACAATGGGCCTTGTTGGTAAGTGAATGTTAAGTATCCAGTCTGATGATGCCATTGCAAATAAATATATGTTGTTACCTGTATATCCTGATAGTTTCGAAATCAATTGGTTGACTTCTGATATGGTCACAGCTGAGGCTAGCGTCATGCCTCTACCTTTGCACACTGCACTGGCCCCGTCCTGCGACGTTCGTTGGTCTGTGTAAATATAGTAATGAACTACTTCACCAGGTGTCAAAATTTGCTGAAAAAAAAACACCGTGGATGATTCACTATAATAATTTCTCTAAAGGATGGTCTTAGAGAGAATATTATATTTCTATTCAAACAAGCTTTTGATTTTTATGTAATTTTCAGTTATCTTCGGATTTTTGACAGAGAACATACATTGTATTTTATCGTCCACATTCATCATATCAAACGTAGTATCTTGTGAAGATGAATCATAACTTCATGATTTCATCAATACTTGGATTTTGACTCGTCATATGACCACTGTTTGAAAATTTCACAGTTCACTAATATCTAATATTTCTTTCTATGTCAAAGGAGTCTAAATCAGTTACAATTAAAGAGATTTATTAGACAAATTATTGTTTGATGGATGATCATAAGTGAAATATTGATCCAGATTCAGTGGAAATTCATGCGGGATGTCATCGCTAGAAAAGAGGACCTCGATAAAGTTTGGAAAAGCTAAAATCTCGAGAATCAATTGCTAGAATTATGGTAAGAAGGAAACTCTGAATTACGGACATCTTTCTTAGACCATATATTAAACTTCTCTAGGTAGTGGTATCGAGGATGACATATAGATCGAGTTATGGTATCGAGCTATAGATTTTAACCTTTGAATGCCTCGTTACTGTAAGTTTTGATGATATAGCGTGTTTATGTTCTCAGATACCGTAACCTCCACCTGAAAGATCAGTTGTTTAAATGAGCCCCGCGCAAGCTGATGC
Organism: Tubulanus punctatus; assembly: GCA_036785005.1. Classification (NCBI taxonomy): domain Eukaryota; kingdom Metazoa; phylum Nemertea; class Palaeonemertea; order Tubulaniformes; family Tubulanidae; genus Tubulanus; species Tubulanus punctatus. Next base: position 4,661 of record JAYMFW010035671.1, on the reverse strand, counting down.
CACTAGCTTGGTGGAAGTTGCTATTCAAAGCCCGATGTCTTTTACCAGATCCAGCAGTATTCGTCGACAATTTTTAAATTTCCAAGAAGTATCACTTAGAATTAGTTCTTTTATCTACATGCCTAGCAAATACAATAAAGATGTATACAATTCTTGCACACGCTTTTATTTGTTCCATACTCGGGTTAGGGGTTATCTTGTACATTTGAAAATATGGATTCTTAAATTTCTGGATTTTTCATCGAAAAATGATGAGTACAAAGGTCTTTAAATCTACTTTAAAGTTATCGTTAGCAAATCCACCAGATCATATACATATATATCCAAACAATTATGTTGACATATGGTGAACTACTCAAACCATCCAGACTCATAGTGAAACGATCAATGTTGGGAGAAACGACTGACTATTTTTTTGGAGGGTTTATATCTATCTATTACGGTATCAGCTATCCCGATAGTCTCCACGACTATCACGGGAGCCACGACTGTCTCCCCGAACGACACGGCTGTCTCCGCGACGGTCTCCACGGCGGTCTTCTGTGCGGTATCTTCGTGTTGTACAAGATGAAGACATTGTTGCTGTTGTGGTTGCAGTGTAATCTTTTGATACTTCTGTGGTTGCCATTGGATCTTTTGTTGTCACTCTGGTTGCCATTGGATCTTTTGTTGTAACTGTGGTTGCCATTGGATCTATTGTTGTTATTTTGAATACATTAGATCTTTTGTTGGTACTCTGGATGTCAATTGATCATTTGTTGCCATTGTGGTTAGCATTGGATCTTTTGTTGTTACTTTGGTTAGCATTGGATCTTTTGTTGTCATTATGGTTGCTATTAAATCTATTGTTGTAACTTCCGTTGCCATTGGATCTTTTGTTGTTACTGTGGTAACCATTTTATCGTTTGTTATTAATGGGGATGCCCCTGGATCTTTTGTTGTCACTGTTGTTTCCATTGAAAGTTTTGTTGTCACTGTGGTTACCAATGGATCTTTAGTCGGCCCTGGGGTTGTCGTTGGAATATTTGCTGCCACAGAGGTTGTCATTGGATGTGTTGTTGATTCCGAATTTTTTGTTGCTGCTAGTATATCGGTTGTTTTGTGGGATTCCTTGGTCATCGACGGCACAAACATTGGCATTCGCTAAAAATAAAATTACTGAGTACAAATATGATATATGATAATGCGGAATGTTTGTAAATAACATGCTGTGTCAACATATAAATCCCTACGATCGGTAACCATGAGTATAGCATAACAAAACCGTAGTTGCTACTCATAGTCATATTTTAAAGTTAGATTATTATTCTCAAGTTAAGAACAATTCCTGCTGGGATGATTTAATCTTCTTATCAATTTAGTCATTTAATGAAATTAGAGCTGTAATCACTTATTTTTGAATCAGATTTTGTCGAATCTGATACAAATTCGAAAAAGAAAACTTGTGTGCGTATTACTCACTATGTAGTATCGATGATCACCGCCATTTTGGTTTTGATCGTTTACCAGATCGACGTCGCTTACGTAGGTAGTACAAGTAACGCCACCTAACGGAGAATTCCGTTAGCAGTCCTGAAGTCCTGAACGCGGAACACGTTTCAGATTGTTGAAACATCAGAGCGCAGTAACTCAAAGATACGACTTCTGTCATTTTTTAACTTTAAGTGAACAATTTATCAGACGTAGTTCATGTTGTGGTTTTACTTATAATATTTCCCTGTCAGTAAATCAGCGCCATCTATCTACAAAAAATGCGTTGAAATTCACCCATTGAATGTCATAATGGCGGTCGATGCAAAACACTGAGAATAGTGTAATTTTTTTGTGCCCTGAAATTGTTCTAGATGCCCTGAAAATGATTTACTTTCCAAATCCATTTCTACGGTTTTGCCTTCGGTGCCGCAAAAATGCTGGCTCTGTCGGCAGATGTCCTTCTTCCAAAATCCAGGGTCCCCTCTGTCCAGTCACTGTGACTCATGGAAACAAATGAAAAATTCATGACATCATAAATGAAAGAATGTAACAATTCAATCAAATTTTTCATTGTCCATTTCATCCTTTCTTACAATGTATTGATCCTTTTTTTTTGTTTTTCTTCCTGTACGTATACATGTGTGTACGTGAACGCACATGTATATATTCATATCTATATATCATAAATTTTCTAGGGAGCATGGAGCCCCTTTAGGGTCTACAGCCAAAGTTAGCTTTCTTTACATCCTGTCATGTATCTTTTAAATTTCCTTTATTATTGTAATCATTTATTAATGTTCTTATACATGACATATAAATTGAATTTAATTGAAAACATGGCCCGATTTAAATGTATTTGTACGGGAAGTGTCATTTTCAAGATGTTTTCGAAATAGATACTTCAAACGAACTACTGAATATCCTAAGCGATTATGTAAATCGTTACATTTTTAACATTTTCGTACTATTTTACAAAAAAAAAACGAAAGTCTTAAAACTTACCCGATAGTAAAACTCACTCGGAGAAAAGGTGGTGGAGGCGCCCATGGTGTCTTCGAGTAGAGTTCCATTATACAGCTTGCAAGTGGCGCCACCAGACGACATGATAGCAAACAGAAATCCGGTACATTGGGGTTGGGTCTTGTTACACAGCATCGCGCACTCGACCGAAGATGCGAAATCCTCTCGAATTCGTGCGATGACCGCAGATTGAAAGGCATCCTGCGTCGCCCTATGAAACCAGCCTTGCGTCGTCACCGAACCTACCGTCTGAATAATCGACCATTGAGTAGCAATAAGTAATAAAAAGACTACTGTCGGAAACATCTTAGATACACGGTCAATGTGGATATGCAAACGTACGAGTGTGGATGGGCAAAATAAACCTGAGTAATATAACTTAACCGCTTATTACTGATACAAACTGTCGAAACCATTAGTTACAGTCAATATATTTTGTCCGGACAATCAACCCGTCGCGCAGTATTGATTCCAGATATGACGCTGATAATTGATCTAAGGTGAGACACCCCCTGCGCCCAGATATTGTGCTGATGCGCAGAAAGCATTTTGTTGTTTGATCGCCATCTTAAGGTCATTTGATGCTCATAAACCGGCGAAAAGATCGTAAGAGAAAATCTCCCAGACAAAAGTAGCCTACATTCTCATTCATGTCAAAAACAGTTTACATGAAATATGACATGGATATTGGAAACAAATACTGTCCCAGCTTGGGAGTTTCAATTTAGTTTTTCTTCCTTATTCATTTCTGTTGAGTCAAATGATGCGCCAAAAGCGATCATCGCGAGTATTAAGAAGGTGGGGATTTCAGCTCAAGGTACGAAAATTGAATTAACCCCAGTAAAAAGAAGCATATAGGCCACAGAGAAAAAAATCTTGTTTCACCCAGATGTGGGTAGGTCAGCGAAGATTTTCAATTTTTTCAGAAAAAAAATTATTTAGCTGAGTTCATATAAATATGGGTAGGTCGAAAAAATATTTTTTTTTCATCAGGTTATTTGCCATAACAAGTTTCCAATACCTTACCAATAAATAAACTATTACTCGTAAAAAATTAAGTCTGAAATTTTATCATCACTGAATTATAAAGAAAACGCAAAATGTCATTTGATACTTTCCGTCTTATCATCTTGATATTAATAAGTGTGCTCACTTATCAATTCGACGACGATCGCAATTTTTTTTTATAACACATGGCTTTTGAAAAAAAAGTCGGTCGGACGTATTTCCATTTTTGAAGAAAAATATCCCCGACAATGTGGGTCGGTCGGTGATTTATTTTTCTTCGAAAAAAAAATATTCTAGAAAACTGTAATATTGGGTCAGTCGCGCCCATTAAGCAAAGTTTTCTTTCTGTGTGTGGCCATATTTTTATTCATTTTATCTATGACTTGTCAAAAATAGTAATGGACATTGTAAACGAACATTGTCCCAGCTTGAGACCTTCATTACTGTTTTTCTATGTTTTTCATCATCACCTGACGATGGTCTCTAGATAGATTCCGAAACGTCGTGTCTCATTAGAATTCTAAAATTCTGATTATTATTTACTTTGTATTCAATTTCAATTTCATATATTGTGGGATTTTTACTTTAATCACTAATATTGATTAGTATTGTTATCGCTAATAACATCAAAGAAGAACTCGAAAAACGAACAACGGACTAGAAGTGAAGAGAAGGGTTTTTGGTCGTGTGCAGTATAGTGTCTTGGTGTCTTGGGGGTAATTTTCAAAATCTCAGTGCGATTGCAATAGTATTCTCACTACGTGGTGCTGTGAGTCAACGGAAGTTTGCCATTCGTGTTTTGGTCTAGCTGGCCAGCGCATTGTGGTTGTGGTGAAATATAGTGGGTGCAAATTTGATTTCCCATAGTGAAATTTTAATTTAAAAAAAAGAGGAAATATAAGAATCCCAATGACCATCTAACAAAATAAATGAGTTAAAACTACTGTGCTCTCAAACTCCAGTGAGACTACTTTCCCCAAAACCTATAACTGGAGTTGACCACACAATACGTGGTGAGAATGTATTATTAATTTATGTTCGAGCACTAGCCGAAATTTGTTGCAGTCACCATGGTTTGTCTATAGCCTCGTCTATACTAGAGCATTTAAAGCCGCGTTTTACGGAGCCGCGTTTATGCGAACGCGGCTTTGCTATATTGT
>JAYMFW010035559.1:0-21464 GCA_036785005.1 Tubulanus punctatus | reverse complement strand
TCGAAATAGCTCTACCTCATCAATCTAACAAAAATCAATATATCATTGATATCTATGTTACAGCAACAAAGCCATCTAGTAGAACCATAAAATTTTGAAAACTTGTTACGTACTACAATTGAAAAATACAGCAAGGTACATGACTTTCATCGGATACAGCTTTATACAAAAAGTGCATTTAAATATCACCTAAAATGATTCAGTATATTAAGCACATATCTAAAGACATTTGAATTTGATTCCCTTGAATTACTGGTGAACTCTGGCATATTTGTTCAAATGCAAGCCATATCATAGCTGAAAACTCATTTTGGTTTCGATGACAGCTTTATAAATGTCAAGGACCCAGAAACTGCTGCTACCATTCTGTCTTCTATCAAAACGAATCATACAAAATGACACAAGACATGATTAATTATTTGTGGAATAAATAAAGCCAATTTGAGAATTATGACTGATTTCATCCCTACGAATACATAATAAGTTCGAACAAATTGGTCCAGTGAGATTTCCCAAACCAACAAAATGACTCATGTAACATAACATAGAGGAGGGTGATACGAGTACTCATCTTCAATCACACGTCACTATATGAAGATTTTACGGTGAGCAACTTACTTTAGATTGACACTTACATAAAAAAAGAGGAGTAATGAAGAATATTCACTGAAGCAGTTGTGACATGATTCCGACCAAGAAACGATCAATCTGAATGTATTCTTTTAGAATTCAATATCACGAGTACTGCCAAGCAAGGATGATTACAAGTAAAAATCACATCATCTATTATCTGAACCCATTTCTCAATAACTGAAATATTATTTATGAATGGTAAATGAAGGGTTAACCAATTAAAATCTCAAGTCAAGTTCTTCAATTTCATCATGCAGTGTACATAAGAGTTAACATGGAGTGTGCTCAGAATAGTCTCATCAATTACTGATCAATGTAAACCAACATTACCAACATAATTGAGACAGAGAAATGATTTGCATATCTTTCCCTGCAGAAGAAATTCAGATCTAAAATGCTGACTCATTTTCAAGGTCACAGACTCACTGCTGTGACATCATCATTTATCAATGATGGTCCATGGAAAAGTTGTGCTAAGGGACCATGTGATTGAATCTCAGTATAATTTCCTGCAGAACTAATGCATTCACCTGAAAATTGTATTGATTCAACTTTGATTTATTGGTCTCTGAGAGAATAAATTTGATTCCTTATGCGAAACACCTAGAAGGATATGTGATTTAGAATACTACTTTATTTGAGTTATATCTCATTAAAGGAAGGATATAGTAGGATGCTGACAGTGACATATTTCCTGTTTTGTTTTGGCATTAGAGGTCCCTGTATCCTTCCTCCTTCAGTCAATAATGATGGAATATTTGAAGCGAGGCGACAGATTAATGGTATGATAATTGATAAGTATGCTGGAACACACGACTATCAGGTGAAAGGGATGCACCTACTTATCTGAGTCACATTGCTGTGGGCACAAGAAGAAAATCCTTACCAGAACGAACAATTACAGACAAGCTGAATCATAACACAGCGTACAGTTTCTTTTACTTCGACATTTTCTTCTATGCCGCCAAAGACGATGGACAAATAAAGAATTAGATAGAAATCGTTATTTTATACTAGTGATAAATCTTTCTTAGTATTGGAGGCTTTTGTATATAGGTCCCTATTACTTTCCGCGCACAAAATTAAACGTGAATCCTATTCTCGCTAGAAAATAATATGATACTATATTTCGCCCATACAGTAATCTGATGATTTAATGTATCGAAACAGCAGACAACGTGACATGTCTTGTCTTACTTATATCAAAACTAAAACTAAGAATGATATTCTATAGTTTATGATCAAACTGAAACAGTAATTGAATCAAACTTTCCAATTATTTCATGTCAAATTTAATTGTGGGATTTTGTTTTTCATGATAGTCCTATAATGATTATTTCAATCGACGTATATTCACACTACAAAATTATATCAACGTGGAAAATATGCAGCTTCAAAACATTTTTAGAATTTTTTCTGTATTCATGATTTTTTTTATTTATTTTGCACAATAAAAACAAAATCAAATCTACTTCTCCAAAGAACAGTGTAGCAATGGCAAGATAATGGCAATGTTATACGATTCAATGATTCTACCATCAATTATCGATGTAGAAATGCGGATTTTCATTGTCTAACATCACGAAAAAGTCATTTTTAGGATCGACATCATCAGACCGGACAAATCCTGTACAGAATATTTACCCTGACATGAATGGGAATAGACAACTTGCATACATTTTATTGCAGCATGAATTACAAAGGCATAGAAGATAGTGTGTATCCTCAACTACTGAATCCTTCCTTTTATCGATCCAAAAATATATATGATTACCATCTGTAGCTGAATTGAATTTTAATGGCAACTTATCATTGTCCGAAGTCATGGCCAACAAAACCGCACATATAATGTTTTTTTTAGTCTATGGCTATCATATAAGAAGAATACCAACCACGAGATTATGCCCAGATAGTTAAGTGTTATGTAAAAAAGCAATTTTCAATTTCCAGGCCATACTCTATCAACCTATTGGTAGAGCATATCATATTTGATCCCTGAAATTATAAGCAAGCACTTCAAGTTGGATTGAGGGTACTTTCCTGCACCCAACATATGGCTGCATATTAGGTATACCATAGTCATCAAGTCATTTAGCAGAGTAAAAAATATGTGGAGTTTTGAGTTGCAAATGTAGATCAAGGCAACAGAGCCTAGAAATAAATGAATGCAATATAACATAGTTTAATTGTACCATGCCAATACATTTAATGATATAATGATCAAATCAGAAAAAAGTATTTGGCGTAATTAAATTAGATAACATACATAACAATTGTAAACATACATAACATGCCATATGTTACCAACATCACTTGATATTGTTTTGCATTGAGTATTCCTCAGAATTGAAATAATTATTAATTCCATAAATCAAAAAAACTGAGTTCGCAATTGAATCCATGTGCTTTCTTTGAGTTCAAAAACAAACGCAATTACCAGATTCTTTAGGATTTCTTTCTGAATGATAGAAACACAAACGATAAAAGGGAGAGATTGATCTTGTGTTCTTTCTTTGGCGCCTTCCAAATCCATTCAGTTTGGTAGTGAAATATGCCAATCATAGTTCAACTGATGGCCTAGTATCGGGTCTGATAATCATCACATCAGAGTGTGACAGTAAATATAATGAGATTATTTTCTCAGTTTAGCTGCTGGCTGTACACAATCCATAGCACAAAAGTTTTAATTGCGTCAACAACTGACAGGAAAATCTGTGGATGAGAGAAAAATTCAGAATATTGAGTAATTGAGTTGTCACAGTTGAGTAGAGAAATGAACCAGCACTGGTAGGAGTCTTCAAGCCGAGATTGTGAAGTATGCAAGTAGAGGAAATGGGAAGATTGCGTTCAGTTCATCCGGGGTTTGACAGTTATGGTTAAAGGACACTCTACCCGGCCGAGTATAGAAAAGTGAAAAACACGATACTAGTTTGTGGCTGAAGAAAAATAACATCACTAACCTATGTAAACGATAGAATCTATTTTGACGAAAGTAAGAGAAGATGACAATAATCCATAAACATGTACTGATATAGGCATTATGTCTGCCACTCAAGACAATAGTCAAGTATTTATGACATACTGCGAATGACTCCCAACAGGAAAACAGATGACAACAAATTCCCACAGCTGTGACTTGATTTTATCCAATGGACGACAACAAATTTAGTTATAGTTGACTGAACACATGGCAGCTGGATGTTCCACAGATGAACGCTATTGCATGTCCACACTAATTTCACTTAAATGCGTACTTGGCAGAAGAACAAACAAATGATTATGTTTTATGTAAATGAAATAACCATATATAGGATATTAAATGCCTGTATTCAATCTATCATATGTGGTCATACACATCACTATGCAAAATCGAAAATAAATATTTGCATAATCCTGATTGCTAATACCATACATACATACCAGACATTGTGTCATCCTTTTATTACAAAACCAATAATTAAATGTGCAATGGAAAATTGTTTAAAGCTCCCAAATTGCTTCTTTTACAGCTGCTGCAAACCTGTATGGGGACTTATTTTTTTGTGATACAAGTACTGGTAATTCGGACATATGCCTGTATGATGTTTTGACAGCTCCATCATTGATTAGAACTAGCTGATTAATATCAGGTATCTTTGATTCCGATGTCAGTTGGTACAATCCCGTAAAACGCACTGAAAAAATTACAACGTATGGAATTCCTAATTTGTCATGAATCGACATAACATGAAATGATTATTTATCCCCCACACTTACGGCATCCTGATATCCACAATGATATAATTGGCAAAATGAATGCTGGTAGTTAAGTAATTTCTGATATATTTTTACCTATGTACATTTTCTATAAACTCATCCTTAGTGATAAACTATCCTGAATTGTTAGAATAAATTCGTTTGACACAGAGGATGTGACATTGTATCTGTATTTGTTTTAGGTAGTAGTTGAACAAACAGCAATGATAATAAGTAAATATTATACCATGTAAAAGATTGGTACTCTATGTTGTCACTATTCATAGAGACATAATAATTATGACAAATAATAAGGACACATCAGTTAACATTTAAACAAACATTAACTGATCGGAATGATGCACATCAATATTGCACTTGTAATATGATCAAATAGTCAAATTACAGTGATTAATATGAACTATCTAACCAGGACATAAAGCATTAACTGTGGACAATCTAAATATATCTATGTACTTGTCAAATTTCCCCTGCTTTTCATGTAGTCTAAGCTATCATATGTTGTCAAGTTTTAATTTTGAGCATCCTTACCTTAAAACTATCAATACTCATGCAGCAGAAATTTCAGAGTATGAAAGCAAGCAAATTTTGGTTATATAAAAATCCGCAAATAATCTAAGGCAGATCAATGAATATTCTTATCAAACACATGAGCTCTCTAAACTCCCTGGATGTGTATGAAGTGAAGCAGCAATGGATGGATGTGATGCTGTGAGAAGATGCAGATAACCGTGAATTAATAGGTAATCCAGTTGTCAGTCGGCAAGAAAGGAATCAAGAGTCTTATTCCTTGTCTAGTCGTTCAATGAATGCTCATGTACATATGCATATATTGAATTGATTAATCAATTAACACAACAATAGTTTAACCCATCTATAAATTAGGGAATATCAAATATAGCTAGTTCAAATGAATAACAAAAAGCAGATGAATGTCTTAAATGGTCATATGCTAGAAGAGAATTCTTTACATAAATTGGTCACATAAACGCTTACCATTTTTCACCACTGAACGGAATAAATCCAACCCATCGCTATAAATCTAGATTAATAATGCAAATCTTGAAAGGTACAAGTGCTATGAAATGTTTGCCCGTCTTGCATTACCATGATATATTTTTAAATTCTGAAATCTTAGACCCTTCAGTTGTCGCTTACTGAAGTTTTTAATGCATAGTTGATTGGTATTCCATTTTGTCTAGGAGCGCGCTATACATCAGGATTTTTGGGCCGCAAACTGACTAATTGACTTGCCTTTTCATCAATATGCCAGTACTTTACTGGTTCAGCATACAAATGACAATCAATATAACAGGAGTGAAACTCTCTTTAGTGGATAGGAATTCTCCATATATTATTCAATCTGATATGTTTAAACCATATTTTATTGCCTTTTTCATCAGCTGTGTCACAAATGTGTTTTCGTAATCAACAGAGATATAAAAAATTCCTGTTTCATTGGGTTCAAAATAGTTTTCAACTTTCAGTTAATTCAAACACTTCGAAAAATCGAGACAAGTTATACCTCAACACAGTAAATGGGACTTAGAGTCAGAGTCAATATAGAACTATCAAAAAATCATAATTTCCTGAGAACATGTATACTGACTAAATTTCAAATTGCTTTCAACGAAATCAATAATAGCCAAGTACCTCAAACTGGCTGTTTCACCAAATCTGACACAATCATTTTACGCAGGAATCTTTCATACAAAAATATCGATACCATTCCAGTCCTTAAAAAACTAAATCCATCAAGAGCTTTTAGCAGAGTCAGTTGTTCTGATAGACTTAATGTGATGCATTTGGACTATCTGTGAAATGCATTTTTGAGTATAGAATTCAACTTTTATATAACATAATTTTATAACAGACTTACCATTACATGGTAGGGCTTTTCAAGTAGTAATTAAACTTTGCAATTCCTATCCAAGTTGTGAAAACTCATGAATGTGTCCATATCAAAATATGATTAGCTCTATGAATTCACTAAGGTTGAATGCAAATATATACATATGTACACATATATACATGTAAGACTAATGAATATGAAAAATCCCAGACGTGGGAAATAATCTAATTTAGGCTTTGGTTGTATTTACCCTAGGTACAATGATGAATGATTCTCATACGTCCATAAAATCGTGTAAATTATTCACATTCACAAGCGGCATTATGAGTTGAAAAAACCAGTTACTTTTCAATGGAGTTACAAAAGAAAATCAAAATAGCCATCAATCACAGAATGAAGTAATATATTACAGAGTAGAAATGAAAAAAGAATAATTTTGACTGCAATATTTGGAAAAAAAATTGTTTTTCAGATTTCAAATTCATTATATATCAATTCTAATAAAGAATGCAGCATTCCTTCTGAAGGTTTCATACAGAACTTTTAGGTCTTCACTGCACAAGATCACAACTAATATCACATTATTATGGTTTCTCAGAATCGTGCACTCAATGTGTGTAATGGATTTTTTATGATTTCATATATACACATGTGGCTATCATTTCTAATGGAGTTGTGAAGTAAAAATTTGAGAATAAGAACACCAAATGTATTACATAGCCGGTGTACATCTCAACATGATAGATGAAGATAACAATTTAATTACCCATAAATTTTCTAAACTAATGCAACAAAATTGATGTTTTAAGATCAGAGATTGATGATGAAACACGTACTTGAATAATTCACATTAAACAAATAATCAAAGGTATACCATCATTTTCAGCAGTCAAGATTTCATAAGACTTTGGCCATGTGATTCTAAAGTACATGTGTATTACCTTTCTTTATGAGCTTTATTTCAATCAATTCAACACAGTCAGCAGCATTTGTCAAAAATGTGATTCCAGCAGACTCAACCACTTCAGTATAATCCGATTTCACTTGGATCCATGAGTGGTGCGAAAAAGAGAGACTCACGTCGAAAATACCTTATCCCTCCGTGCTTAAATGTGACGAGAAAAGGATTAGCTAATCCTTCTAATCCATTACATCACCAAATATAAATAAAGTCAAGTGATAATCCGAAATGTGGGATAATCTGCTAAGAAAAATTACGAAAAGGCCTGGTAATTTGTGTAAAATATTAACCACAAAAGGAAGCCCAGTACTCAGCTGATGGTATCTGCCTCAGTGACTGTCACCACTGTTCTAATACGGCACAGCCTAAGCGACAGCTGTGCTGATTCTTGTTATATGGGAATATCGCAATGTTAACCCTTTACTTGCAATATTGATGTTACACATCAGTGGTAATTAATTCCAACTGATGACTAAGTTCTTAGATGATGAAACCTGTAAGAAATCCTACTTCTCCCGGTAGCGATATAGGTCAATATAAGCAAGTATGAAAATCAATTTTGAATATAGATGCTGATCAGTCTCGTACCGACAACCTGCTTTCAACACGCGTACCTGAAACAGTTTAATTCCATTCCCAAAAACATTGAAGTGTCTAAAACAGAAGTTATTGAAATCATAGGGATTTTAGGTATTTCCGTCTTCTGTATCTCCTTGTGTGACAGTTCTGTGATTGAAATACTATTTAAATACTAGTGACTGTGACTGAACTTGAAAACTACCAAACATGAATGAAGTTTTGTCAATTCCCATTTCCCTGGTAACAGCAACGAGTTGCACTTGAGAGCACATCCCAAAGGACACTACTCTATCTATCATCAACGTGACTTCTGATATATCGATATTTTACAGTCGATATATTGGGATTTTGCATTTATTGGTGATGATATTAGGGGAGTCGCATATATTGGGGAGTTTAACTAGCCAAGTTGTTCAATCACATTATGCATTGATTTTGGGGATGTTCTGCGTGCGGTTTTGAGTACGCTACACTCAATTATCCTTACTTAATTCCAACTCTTCATGTGGATACAAGTCAGATTCTGATTGCTAAGATGCAGCTTACTGTAATTACCCTGGATTCAGTAACATTGTCACCGTCAGTACTTACAGTTCATCTGAATCTACGACAGGCACCAACAAGTCATGATTATTTCAAAAATTGTTCATCAAATACTCATGAACTGTAGAAATATTTTTTCCATCTTTGATTATTGTTGAATGCCTAAATTCCTTATTCAAGGTCAAGCATTGCAGGATAAAATTGTAAAATTTTCGTTTTTCAAGCTAATGCTTTTTCACTCTAAACTATGATTTTTAAAAATATTTTACCAGAACAGTTCGATTAGCTGGAACACAGATTTACAAAAGACTGATGATGTTAAAGTAATGCAATCTTTTATTTCGTTGTAACTTATGATTCATAAAGTAATACATTTCAGTGTCCATTCATGTTTTAGAATATAACCATCAAATATTGTACATTAAAACGATAACAAATCTTGTTTCTGCATCTTAGGAAAATACCCGAAGGTGTGACAAGATCGAAAACCGGAAATATACCATCAGTCAAGACGAAACGCTGTATTTCATCAACTCTAGAAATCAATACGGAATTTCAATGTTTTCACATCTCAGACAATTCCAAACAGCTATTGGGTGTAGCCTAATTGATTTATGTTCAACTCTTTTTCCATAATATTTTAGAGATTAGCGATATGCTGTTTACTCGAAAGAAATTATATCGAAAATATATTGCAGATCAAAATTACGAATATCAAAATTATATTGCAAATTTTTACTAAATATTAGTATTTCTATCTGTCTAGGTTGCTTCCGTGTATCTAGGAAAAACAAGGCAGGGAATTTGTAGGATTCTGTTGTGGGAAGCTCATTGACGTGCTTTGTTTTTCTCACAAGTTCTGATAACCATGGCAACGGAGCAGCACTGACTGATGATTGAACTATCACAGGATTATGAGTAAATCCCAGTTTTTAACAATGATGTAACTTACAACGAAATTCATGTCCTCTGACATTTAAGAATCGTTAATTCATTCCAAGATGATTTTTTAGTTTTCTCTTTGATATATAAATACATCCTCCACGTAAAGTAAATGTATTCTGGTACTAGTCAAAAAATCAATTGTATCAGCTGTCAACTGGCACCTTAAATTTGGACTCTCATTTTTATTGTATCACTTGCAGTAGAGGAAATTTGCACGGCTGTAAACGCAGAAGTGGCTGGATAAACCATAGCCGCTGTAATTTTTTGAAAATTATTTAGACTGTGATTTTAAGAAAAGATTGATTTGATATGAAATGTCCTCACCAGTTTCATTATCTTACCTACATATAAATCTCTATAAAAGTCCACGATTAATTATTTCAAAACGTTTTTCATTACAGTCTAAACAAATGTGACTGGAACTGTCCCAGTGATTAGAATATCATTCATCCCTGTATCATAACTGATCAATCAGTCAGTTGCAAAAATTATTTGATGTCATCGCCATCACTTTTTCAAAAATAATCTACAGTACTTTGTCAAGATCATAAAAACAATGAAAATATCTTATACAACATTAATTTCTTCAATTATTATGAGATTGACAGAACTAAAAAGTACAATATAAACAATTTTAATATTCTCTGAATCTTCAACCTAATTTTTTTTTTTCATTGCGTACAATAAAAAAAATGGTAACTTAAATAATAGTTTTAACGTTTTTTTCATAAATACATTTTATATGAATGATAAAATCCAGTTTCATGTCATATTTTGACGAGCCTTTTTAGCTTTGCTTCATTCACACATATACTTCCTAAGAATTCCTAACAACATTATCTCTGTCAACATGTACAACTCGAATGTCATCGTGAAAGATTCAGGGCATCAGTTAGTTCCTTAAGTTGTTTGCGCCCTTGTAACAACCGTGCTTTTATATCTTCCTAAAAATAAATGTTACACATGCTTTCAAGAACTATATACAGATAGTATAAAAAGGATCGTTAAGATGCCTATTCAGCAGAATTAAAAAAGTATTATAACACTTATGAAAATTTTTCAACTCAATGAGGTGAACTTCAAAACTTGAAAAACAACATAAAAACTGAAATATCTAATCCAATTAGATAATTTCCAATCCAAACAATTTTCATTTTTTGCCTACCTCACTAGTAAAATGTTTACATTTCTTGAAATCACCCCGTGCCCACAAATGTAGTTCAGTTCGATGATCATCATTAGGCACGGTTTTAATCGTTCTTAATATTTCTCTATAAAGCTTCAAGACTTCTTGTCGGAGCATGAACTGTAAAATAAATACGAAATTGTTTATGAAAGTGTTTTACCCAGACTATGTATTATAGAAAAGAACTGCCATAAATATAGCAATCATGAACGTAGATTATTCTTTTAGCTGATCTAGCAATTGAGAATATGATTGAGGTTGTGGTGCATAGCTACACAACTCAAACACAAATGAAGATGTATTAAAAAATCTAAATACCTGTTTCAAATTCATTGCGGCCGGTGGGATTCTGGAGGATGACATCTTGAATCGGTGGCGACGATACCTAAGGTTTGGTTGTACCTGTTAGTAGATGGCACTACCGTTCAGACAAAGCGGATTCCCTTTCCTTGTTTACTACACTTACAGGCAAATTGCTTTATCGATCAGCAAAAACCATCTTCACACAAAACACAGAATGCCAAAACGACAGGTAACTATGCTGTACGATCTCTATGTGACAGAACAGAACGTATATTCATCTCTGATGGGTGGATGTAAAAAAGTTTAATCAAATCAATAATAATCTAAATTTGTTGAATTCAAGCCAACTTGCCAAGGACTCCTTCTTTCTTTAAACTCTTGACCTGGTCGTTTATATTTTTAGTTGCAAAATAATGTTAATTGCATATTCATGTTCTGTAACTTTTATTTGTTGGTGAATGGTGTAGTGACTGAGGTCTTTAATTCCTGATGTCTGATTTTCAGTCTTCATTTCTTGCTTTCAAAAAAGCAAACGAAGACCACTGAAGAAAATCAGGCTCGTGACTAGCCTGAATTTCATTCTTCAGTTTCTCTAAACTCGCGGGCGCGAGCTCATGGACAGTGAAATTCAGGCTAAGTAATGCCTATCCTAATCCAGGATTATCAGTTATCTGATTATGCTCTTAATCTGTTATAGTTAATTACCTATCTTAGATAAAGCTCTTTGATATAAGGTGAGATATGATTGATATCAGATTATTAAAAAAATCATATTTCGAAGCATTGGTAACAAGCTAAATCTGTTAATGAGATCTGATTCTCGCAATCTAGATGATGATATAATATCAGATTATCAAACAATCATCTTTCGACGCTTAGGCTAAGGCTCATGGATGATGGGAGACATCATATGATTTACATAGGCTATAGTCTTAGGAGTCTATCAAAAGCTCCAATAATGCGATGGCAATGCATGGATAAATTTACCAAGCAAAATTCCAGCGAATAATCAATGAAGTTTTAATTCATATTGATTAACTATTTCATACTAACCCTCTTTATTCCAAATTTTGACGCAAATGGGCCTTACACTGGTTTGTTCATATGACTGCTAAAAAATTGTTTCATTTTTCAGTCTAAAGCAGAAAATAAGGAACCTGAAGCTAAGAAGTC
This sequence comes from Tubulanus punctatus, assembly GCA_036785005.1. Classification (NCBI taxonomy): domain Eukaryota; kingdom Metazoa; phylum Nemertea; class Palaeonemertea; order Tubulaniformes; family Tubulanidae; genus Tubulanus; species Tubulanus punctatus. The sequence continues at coordinate 9,533 of JAYMFW010035559.1, read as the reverse complement.
AAAAGAGGAGGTAAAACTTGGATTCCCATTTAATTTCTTTATGAGTTCACCATCACAACAAGCATATTTTGCCTTCCAAATCATCGTTCTTTCATTGTACAAGCTATTCCTGTTGGATATAGTCCTTGCTGACATTTTTTTCTTAGTAAGCTTTGTGGCTTAGAATTAGAATTTATTTACTGTATCCTCCGAGTCCTCACCCTGTTTGTTATGTAGGCCCATACTTGGTTAATAGCATCAAGTGGCTTTTACAATTAAGTAAATTAACATGGCTTTGTTTTTCAACACTTAGCTTCTTCATTTTGCTTTTTGTTTTATTACTTTGCACATGTTTGTCATTAACACATCTGCTTTATGCATGTTTTATATAGAACGGAGCTGGTGACAAGAAACCTGCCAAAAAGGTCTGTTTGCTTCCCTCAACTTTCATATGTACTTCATTTTATATTTAATTGATTTTAACGTGTTCATTATTGATTGGTGAAACCAATATACGAAATAATACTTGGTAAAATTTGAGTAAAAGGGTGTTTTTTTTAAATCTATTGCAGGGACGGGAAAAAATTCCAGATGTATCTGAACTGGATTTTTCATGTGATGCCAAGACCCCCGATGGTAAACCTTGGAATCTCAAAATAGCAACATGGAATGTGAATGGAATACGGGCATGGATTGAGGTATAATTTTTATTATTGTCATATGTCTTCTAGCAACGCATACAAAAGACATAAAAATGTTTGTTTTTTTTCAGAAAAATGGTCAGTCATACATCACAGCAGAAAAACCTGACATAATTTGTCTTCAAGAAACCAAGTGCAATGAGGCAAAGATCCCAGCAGATTGTAAAGTTGATGGTTATCACACTTACTGGTCATCCGCACAAAAAGAAGGATATGCAGGAACTGGACTTCTTAGCAAAATTAAACCAATTAACGTAACCTTTGGAATAGGTAGGCTTAAAATCATAGCTATTGCTAATATCATTACTGTAGACTGTGCGTGACTACCCTAAACTGTGATCTTAATTATTCAAAACTGTTAGTAGGGCAGTCTTTACTTGATAAAAAGAAGTACCAATTGTGGCTCATTTCAGGAACTGAAAAACATGATGAAGAAGGTAGAGTCATTACAGCAGAATATGAAAAATTCTATGTAATCGGTTCATGTAAGCAATAATCAAAGCCTAATACATAATGTCTTGTACTGGTTAAAAATATGTTCTTTTGATGGTGATGCTCTTCTTTTAGATGTGCCAAACTCTAGTAAAGGTTTAGTTCGACTGAAATATCGTATCGATGAATGGGATAAGGATTTTTTCGAGTATTTGAAAGAGTTGGATAAAAAGAAACCAATTATCTGGTGTGGAGATCTTAATGTGGCTCATCAAGAAATAGGTAACTTACAAGTGGTTCTAAAAAATTATTGAGTTGGTCGTCGCATTCAAACAAATAACTTTTTAAAAAGTGATAATTCTGTTTCCGCAGACCTAAAGAATCCTAAAACAAACCACAAAACACCTGGCTTCACTCCTCAGGAACGAGAAAGTTTTGGAAATTTCTTGAAAGATGGATTCGTTGATAGCTTCCGTCATTTGTATCCAGATAAGACTGGTATATACTCATTTTGGACGTATATGATGAATGCACGAGCTAAAAATACAGGATGGTATGTACATGTTTCAGTGTTTTACATGAATTTGTGTGGACCATGGAAATTTGATCAAGTTGAGCGGCTTTGACAGGAATCATAGAATATATGTTCACAATATTCAGTTAGACCTTGCCAAATCTTTGTCTAATAAGTCGTATCTAATTCTTGAGACAACGAATTGACATTCTACATATTTCCAATTACTGTAAAGCTACATCTATACGGAACGCTTAACCCTGGGGTTCAGCGTCTATACAGAAGAAACTCCGGTGTAAATAACCTGGGGTTTTGCTTACCCCGGGGTTACTAACCCTGGCAAAATCATCGGGGTTAACAACCCAGGGGTTACCTCAGTGCAGACGGTTTCCCCGGTTTGAGACAATAAATTGAATTGAATTCACCTCTACCCTAGGTGGCTGTGCAGTATCCGTAATTTTGATCAGATTAGATAATCGTGTTTCAACTTAATTATTTTGACTTTGACCAAATAGTCTCTACTGTTGTTCATATTCTCGGTTATGCTGAAATCTATATTGTTTTTTGCAGGCGTTTGGATTATTTCATCCTGTCAGAGCGATTGGTGCCAAACTTGTGCGATCAGATTATCAGAACAGATGTATACGGCAGTGATCATTGTCCTTTAGCTCTATTCTTGAATTTAGATGACTAACAAATCCAAATTCTGAATCAAATTTTGAACAATCATTTACTGTGTACCGGTACTTCAAAAGCGTGTCTTCATACCCCTGCTGTTCAGTTAGACTGAAAAATCATTGCATTTTCCATTGAACAAATGAATACATCTTTAATAAATGTACAGTGTATTTTAAGTAGTTTGTGTTGTCTTTTTGTCAAGTTTTTCAATAATTCAGAGAATAGTGAATGGAAGGGAGAATACAAAGTTACTAGAACCTGTAATTCAAGACCATAGATACAATGACAATGAACACCATGGACATTTACCCCCAAGTTGACTTGATGACCATGAATTACCACAGGCCTACACTTGTCACTCCTACTTCCTATCATTACGGTAAAACCCTGCCATGACAAACCTATTGGAAACAGGAATTTAATCTGATATTTCTTCCATCATTGGGACTTCCAAAGGTGTTAAAGGATGCCAATTTGATTGAATTTAAACTAATAAAATTTCTTAGAAAATATTTAAAATGGAGCTTTTTGTCCCGATATGGTACACAGGATGACCACAAAGCATCAAGTTGCAAATTCCCCGTTTTCCCTGTGTTCTGCAGAGGAGCAGAAAATAGAAATAACCTATTCGCGGGAAAAATCACATAAATCTTTCCCTGTGTTTTCCGTTTTCCAGAGTTGTGGTCACCCTGGTTCATGTGTATGCAGGGACTTGATATATCAACTCCCAGGTATATGGTAGTTTTTATCACCTGTATAGCCATCTGAAGTGAACTACAACTAATGAATCTCATAAATCGTTATGGGTCAAACTTCGCCATAGGACTCTTTTGGAAAATTATTTCATTTTCACTGAAACTTTCGAATATTGAGCAAGAGCTACTGGAGGGATGTCCGTCTGGAGCTTCGTGTTCCACATCCAAGATTTCAAATAGATTCGATAATTACTAAGATAATAATTTATTATGATTAATAAATCAAAGATAAAATCAGTTCTACACAGTAGAACATGCTTCAAATACATTGCACAATTTTAAGCACAACATCAATACATACAATTTTACACAAGTACTGCTTGGTCCGCCACTCGCGTTTTATGGAAAAACTACATGTAGCTCTTAATACTGAAAACCAAACAGTGGTTGCACAACTGATATGTATTATTGTGACAAGAATAACACCTAGTCTCAAATATCTAGTTGTGACATCAGTTCTAATTAGACAATATTTCTATTACGAAATTTGGAATCGAATACACATGTGTATAATCTTGATTTAATACATGTACACAGATGTACACTTCAAGTTTTTCAAATTATATCTATCTATCTTGTACTTGACTAGACGTACCAACAAAATTTAAATATTTTTTTTTACAAAAATAAACTACAGCAGCTTTTTTTCAGTAACTACAATAACAAGATATCCTAAATGAAAAACACCCAAGTCCTCGGTTTAAATGAACTTGGATTATACCATTAATACATTTTGTATCTGAATTTTGTTCTTAGTCTTACTACAGTAAAACTCGGAACAGTTTCATTCAGGTTTTCACTTATTTTGGACTAAAATTCCAGTCCCTTTTTCAAAGGTCATTTTTGGTCCCAAGTGATCCGAATTAAGTGAGTTTTAGTGTATCAAGAAGTCTAGAGCCCATAACAAAGCTAAGAAATTATCATACCACTCTTCTCTCGATAGATTTTGAAAAGAAATTAAGAATTTGATTCTATAACCATACTGGCAGTATTTGTTCTCAAACATGATCATTCTTCATGACAATGCCATAATGTGCTGTATATACGGTATCCATCTTTGTAAAGGCATTATCAAACTTGAGCATTCAAAACATACATTCACATCTACAAACTTACATAAGCACCTAGAAATCTCATTCTCAATAAATACGTCCAAATTTGGAGCACTTTTACCGTTTACAAAAGGTAAGAAAGAAATCTGTAATTTCATCTATAAGTTCTACTTGTAAAATGAGAAATAATCTTTTATAAAATGCTGTGAAACCCTTCTAGTAAAAAATCTTGACTACATGTGAAATTGCATGCCTAAATCAATATTGAATGTTAATTAGTACCTATTCATTAGTCCAGAAAAATTCTGGGTATTGTTCAAAAACATTTGAAACATAATTTTGGTCTGTAATAGCTAGATGAATGAAGGGTTTCGCTAGTAAAAGATGTATATTTATGTTAATGCAGTGAGAAACGACAACTATAAAATGAGATCAAAATTATCAAATTCTAAAAACGTTTTTGATCATTATGAATTCGAACAAAAAGGTAGTTCATCACAAAGTGTTTACAACTGACTAACACTTCATTAGACAACAATGAAACTAGCTACATTAAAATGTACAAGTTGTCATGGCAATATCATCCACTGGCTTGTGACGATGCGACTGGTTGCTGAAGTTGATGTGGAGCTACAGTAACAGCTGTTAGTGGTATCAGTGGCAACAATGTACCGTCCTGCGTTACAGTGAAAAATACATTGTTCAAATCGACAGTAGTAACTAGTTTATTATCTCCAGCGATCAGTCCGGGAGTACTTGGAAGAGTCAATGGTATAGTCGAACTCGGCATATTGACTGTTAACGACTGTAGTCCGAGTGTCGTGGATCCAGTTAATCCGATGGTGGGTTGTGATACAATGTTTAAATGATTTGGATCAACATTCAATCCTGTAAATTGTGAACTCGGATCACACAGAGGAACTGTGAGATTATTAACTCCACTTGTGTTTGTTATGAAACTGTTAGATTGAGTATTTTGATTGTTATTGATAATAATGCTGTTAGGTCCATCAGTTTCCGATGGTGATATTTCAGTTTCCGTTTTCACTGGATCCGATAAACTCGTATTTCCGGTGTTGATTTGTTGAATCAATTCTTCCATCAAACGTTCAGCTGATGAAGATCGACCCTCGATACCAGATTCAAGTATTTGTGCTGTATCTTGTGCCGATAACGTTGTAAGGGAACAACCTTGTTGACAACCTACTGATGAACATGGTGGAACTATAATTGGTTCCATATCCTCTGCTGAAAAACAAGAAATTGTTCAAAAAGAGATTATTCAAAAACAAATTGCATACAACGATCAAAAACACAAAATCTATGATACACACCATTTGTAAGATTCTGAGGTACTGGGCCATCCTCTGAAGCCAGTAAAATTTCATTGATGATTTGTTCTGAAGTGATATCTGTGCTGCTGGTTGGTGATGCTTCAGGGCAAGTGTTGGCAGTAGGTGTGGTTGCTGTAGATGTATTATCCGTTGAAATCTTCCCCTAAAATATAATGTATGTTTATGAAACAAATTCCTTGTGATTACGTCCTGCATCTCAAAATACATTTGAAGTTGAACATACCTCCGAAGAGCCTTGTTTCTCATGCAATTTAGTTTTATGTGATTTGAGACTATACTGGGTAGCGAAGGCTTTTGTACATCCTCCCTCCGTACAAGCAAATGGTTTTTCACCTGAAATGAAAATCAGTTTTTAATAACTCTTGCAAAATCTAATAAGTTCTAAACGCTGAATCTAATGACAACAGATATTTGAACGGTCTAAGAATTAAAGATCAACCAGACGTTACCTGTATGTGTGCGTATATGGGTCTTGAGATGATGACTTGCCGAAAATGCTTTACCACAATTATCTTCAGTACATCTACAAAGGATAAACATTCATTATCAATACAGAAACAAAACTTAATTCACAGATTTTTTCATATACTGTAGTACATTATATCTTACTTGTATGGTCGAACTCCTTTGTGAATTCTGAGATGTTTTCTTAAGTCACTGAGTGTTGTGAAACCTTTAGTACAACCATCTTCATCACAATTGAATGTGTTACCGGTATGAATTCGTTGGTGAGATTTTAGTCTAAATTTAAGAATTAATAATATGACCAGTTTAACAATACAAACTCATGATAATTGAAATTGTTGACCACATACACAGAATTCATCATACATTATCAACATGAATTATTACCTGTAAAGAGTATTGAATGATTTTTCACAGTTATTAAGATCACAAACATATGGTTTTTCTTTTGTATGAACCCGAATATGAATTTTTAAACTGTAAGACGTCAGGAAATTTTTTCCACACCCTGGTTCGCAACAACTGAATGTGTATTCACCTGAAATAAAAGCCTTGAAATTTTAAACAAAACCAACAGATTTTTAAAGCTATTTCTAATGCTATTTTGATTTGATATACAAACCTCTGTGAGTTTTTTGGTGGGTTTTCAGATTTCCAGCTGTGCTGTATGTGCGTGGGCAGTTGTCAAAGTCACAACGAAATCTAAAAAATAACATTGCCTTTTATTTCAAACCTATAAATAGAAAAAATTGAATTCAACTAATCATTGATGTTACTTTACCTTTTAACTTCAGTGAGTTTAGTTTTTGGGTTTTTAGTTTCTATCATCAATGTAGCATGCGAAGGATTAGCAGGCATTTGAATACTTCCCGGTGTTATCTGCATGAGAATCTGATTCTCTGATATTGTATGCTGGACAAAACTGAAATTACAGGAGTTATAGTAAATAGAAAGTTTCAACTAATTAAATCAGACAGATAACAGGTGTTTATTACCGTCACATCATTCAAAGCAAACATCCCATAGAATAATATATTGATATAAATCATGATGGAAGGCTTGACTAGAGGAGGGTATTACCACATCGTATCACACAGAAAATAAAAAATAAAATTTGACATGCACAAAATTTCCTTTACTCCAATTTATTAGCCTTAGGAATGAAGAATTGTTTTTCACTGATGACATCAGGCATACCAAGCATTATTTCTATGTGCTGTAACTCTATTATAGGCGCCAGCTCCTATTAATTATCATAGTTGATGTCATGAATGAAAGCGCCAACCAGCACACACACACACACTGACAGTACACTCGCCACAGTCTCATAAAAAATCCTATCATCATTAATCAACCAAAATAAATGTAAAACAATGTCATGTCAACAAGTGTACATAACACCTACAGGAATCAGAAAAAAATCAAAGACTTACCCAGCACTGTCTAAATCTCCATCATGATCTGGATCATTATCATTATCAAGATTGTTTTGTTGACAGCAGCGTTGTTGAAGAAAAATGTCGCCAGGCACAGAATTTTCAGGTTGATCAGATTCGATGAACACACTTGTTGTAGCGCTCTCGTCAGTTTGTTCGGGGTCTTCTTCAACTGGTATTTCAAACTCACCATATCTTATAAAACCTGAATTTTCCTCCCCGTCAGACATTGAATTTTCGTAAGAATTCTCAAGAAAGTCTTTTTCATTTTCTTCGGTGGCCATCTTTGTCATTTCCTGGTTGACACTCAGTACTCACAGTTTGGATGCTCAGTAGACAGGTTGTCGATGTAATGAATATTTCTAACCAAAGGCATAAAATCATAAGAGTATGGCTAGATGATAAAAGGTACACTGTTTTTCAACAAGTGCCTGGGTATTAGCATGTATAAGTTCAGAATTTTTCAAAACTTGACATCCGCCGTGTCAGTGAAAGATTTTTAAATTATAAACTGATGCATTCTGGGATCGTTCACTCACTTCCTCTTTTACTGTGACCAGCCAAGATGGTGGGTAAAATATGTAATAAAATACAAATTTATCGGGATTCATCTCCTATATACATTAATGAAAATGTTTATTCTTTTATCAAACAAATTATATGTTGTTCAGATATGGTTCTCAGGAATTTTGACGCCATTACTTCGTGTGTGAGACCGTTGAAATCGATAGAGATCCTCGCCTAGCATGCCATTTGCGGCACCAGGAAATGCAAATTTTAGACAAAATGTTAATGTTTTATGGTTATTTTTTAGGCCAGAGGTCCTAAGAAACATTTGAAGCGCCTTCGCGCACCCAAGCATTGGATGCTGGACAAGCTTGGAGGAACTTTCGTGAGTATTAATAGCTGATAGATTTACTATAATTATGAATTTAAAAAGTTGTAAATAACGGAACGTTTTTACTTAAGAGATTAGAGTAGACTATATTCATTATGATTGCACTTGTGATTTATGCCATGCGATGGGGGTAAGCACACATGATGCTGATGATAAGTTGACCCATCTTTGTTGTGTTTTAGGCTCCCAAACCCAGCTGTGGCCCACACAAAAGCCGAGAATGTTTGCCTTTATGTATTTTCCTGAGAAACAGATTAAAGTACGCTTTGACTTATGATGAAACGCAAAAGATCGTGAAACAACGTCTCATCAAGATTGATGGAAAAGTACGAACTGACAAGACTTATCCTACTGGATTCATGGGTACAGACTGATTATTAATTTCATGTTTCCTTACTTAAAGAATTATATCGCTCATTATTGATTCTGAATATGAATTTTACACTTTCAGATGTTATTTCCATTGAGAAAACAAATGAATTCTTCAGATTGATTTATGATGTTAAAGGAAGATTTGCCGTACATCGTATTACAGTTGAAGAGGCTAAGGTAAGTGATTTAGTTTTCGGCCTATCAATCATTTACCTGACCATCGTATGATACTTATATTGGTCGTCATCTGTTTTATAGTACAAATTGTGCAAGGTAAAGAAAGTTGGAGTAGCACCTAAGGGTGTACCATTCATAGTAACCCACGATGGACGTACCATCCGTTACCAAGATCCACTTATAAAAGTTAACGATACAATTCAACTGGACATTGTCACCGGAAAGATTAGAGACTTCATCAAATTTGAGTCTGGTAAGTTTGCCTTCTTCTTGAGAAATATCAATGAACTTGGCATATCGAAGTCATATCAATTGAATTAAATGATTGATGTGGTCAAACTATTGCCTATATAAATCTATTTCTTCACGGTCGCAGACATGATTTTGTCCTTTTGGATGTTCGTGCTTGCAGTACCAAAAGAAATTACATGTAAAACTTCATCTTATATCAATGACCCAATTCTTAGAAATGATAGAAAAGATTTACTGGTATTCCTCTTGGTTGAGTCGAATTCTCTTAATATGATTACAAAGAATAGTTAATTATTAATATGTGTGTGAACTCAAAATTGGCATATCGAAGTCACGTCAGTGTTATATTCAGATTGATGTGGTCAAACTATTGCCTATATAAATCTATTTCTTCACGGTCGCAGTCATGATGTTATCCTTTTAGATGTTCATGCTTGCATTACCAAAAGAAATGACAACTGTTTTTA
>JAYMFW010035448.1:0-11587 GCA_036785005.1 Tubulanus punctatus | reverse complement strand
TATTTGGTATTTCATTTTCCTAATTGCAATTAGAATTCAGCTTGTTGCGGGAACAGAATTAGAATAATTACAGGAATCAATTAGTCGTTTATTAGCACAATTGGTAGCTTTCTGAATAAAATATAGGATGATCGAATGTCTTAACCTTGTGATTTAGAACATTGCAAACATGCGGAATTAATCTTTTTAGATTGATCTTTTTGAAATTAATAATAGAGTAATAGTTTTTTCATACAATCCATATTCATTTGAATTTTTGCCATATCGGAAATAGTAAGATATAGATAAATGATTATATGTCATTTATTTCATAATTTTTTCTATATATACATTTGTATTATTTTCTTAATTTTTTTCATACGAATCCATATCCATTTTTATTTTCGGCGTATTGGATATAAGATGATAGAAGTATGTATACGGTGTTTATACGGTGGCTAATTATGGGTAATTATAGTGACTGTCCGGATTCCGGCGGTCGTTAAATTAGATAGCCGTTCCCGTTCCGGATTCCGGGTCCGGGTCGTCTTTTTAGTCATAACTCCTTATCCGCCGTGCAGTGGTAACCAAAACTCACGATTATCATATAGATTGTATTATTTGTGGACATATATTGTTTAGGCCTATTTGTTAAGACTTAAGTGATGTACATAACATGTCACATTTTGTTCAACAATCGATGTAATTTTAGATTACTGGAAATCAATTTTTTTCTAAATTAATGCATCCTTGTTATTAAATTTGAAAATGCATCACATGTGTTTTCTAATAATGTAATAGACCATGCTTTTTAAAAGTAAATTGAATAAATTAAGACACATAGGCCTACGAGAGATGGAGAAGATATGCAGCCACCCCACTTGAAAAATTGTCGAGGCTCAACCCAGCGTGTATCCACGGCACTAAGGAGGACTGGATGTATGTTCTGTGTAACAAAACTATTTATAAACATGCTTAGTCACTGTTACTCTGAGGCCTAATAATATCTTAACATTTTTGCCTTCTAAAACACCTTTTATGTAGCCTGAATTAATGCCGCGGGGCAGATTTTGAACTGGGGGCTAACTGGCGAAATTTTTGAAATTTCAAAATGATTCACAGTCAGTCCTCCTCTGATTACAGAAATCTCCTCTGATTTCGACCACTATATATTGGGATTGGCCTAAACTTATTTTCGATGACAAAATAACTTTTGTAAATATTTTTTTTCAAAAATAGGTTGCTGAAAAGAGGGGGGGGGGCTAAAGCCCCCTTGCTCCGTGGCCCCTGTAATTTCAGTCTCCGCCAGCTCACGGAAACTGAAATTCAGGCTACCTTTAACGTACAAGTATTATGCCTATGTAACGGGCGGATCTAAGGGGCGTCTCGGGGTCCAAGGGCCGTATGCATAAAACATCTTAAATCTAAGAATTCCTTAAATTTAGGGATTTTTCCTTAAGTATAGAATCTTATTAAAATTGGTATGCAGAAAAGATCTTAGCTTAGGAAAAGTCTTAAATCTTTCCTTAAATCTAAGGTACGTCTGGAGCTACCTTAGATGTTCAATATTGCCATGGCTGCTTTAATTGCATTGGACATGTTAGCACAGAGAGCTCAAAGAAGAGAAAGAATTTTTAGAGATCGTGAAAATCCGTTCGATTATTTTCCTGATAATGAAATATATGTACGTTTCCGTTTTGATCGTGCGGGAATATTATTCATCTTGGACCTAATTGGAAATGATATCGCAGCTCCAACTGCAAGGAATCGATTTATTCCACCACTTCTTCAGGTACTCGTTGCATTGCGTTTCTATGCCTGTGGAAGCTTTCAACAGGTTGTCGCTGATACTATAGGAGTTAATCAGAGTACTGCATCAAGAATAATTCATCGAGTTACAAATGCCTTACTTCGATATTTGAACCGTTTCATCTTTTTTCCAAGAGGACATGATACTTTGCGTTCAGGCAGAATTTTATCGAATTGCACGTTTTCCAAATGTAGTCGGCAAAGTTGTTGGCACCCACATTCGAATTCTAGCTCCACGTGATCACGAAGCAGACTTTGTCAATAGGAAGAATTTTCATTCCATAAATGTTCAAGTGATTTGCGATGCAGACAAGCTTATCACCAATGTTGTGGCAATGTGGCCTGGGAGCACGCATGATTCGCGTATACTAAGAGAAAGTGAAATTGGCCACCAATTCGAAGCAAGACAGCACCAAGGAATCATCCTAGGAGATAGTGGCTACCCTTGTAAATCGTGGATACTTGTGCCTTACTTAAACCCTCCGAATGCTGCTGCAAGAAGGTTCAACATTGCTCTAACTCGAACGCGATGTTTAGTTGAGTGTACCATTGGCATATGGAAAAGAAGATTTCGGTGCCTACACGATGAACTTCGTCTAAATCCCGAGAAATCGTGCAGGGTTATAGCGGCTACTGCTGTTCTTCACAACATTGCCAGTAAAGGAATCTTCCTGACTTTGAAGGCGACAATGTGAACCAAGATGTAGACCAATTTCGAGCACAAGATGAGAATTACAATCTTACCAGGGAGCATTATGTGCAAAATTATTTCCAATAACAGAAATGGTAACCATTATTTTCCATTTTTATATTTATTCCACAAAAGAAAATCATCAAAAGTGAACACAATTTTTCAACAAAATGGCATGGTTCGTAAATCCTGCTTTGACTAGCCGGTAAACTATCTCTCTATTGGCTATCAATAGTTGTGAAATTATTATAATTAATTAATGGGCTTTCACTAATAAAAGATCTTGACGACCCCAAATTTGTATGCGTGAGATTTTCAATTTCCATGTTTAATTTTTTAATTTCAAGGTTAAGTTTGATTTTCTCTAATTCCAATTTTTCCGTTTCTACAATTAGTTTGTGTCTCTCAAGTTCTATCGTCTCTTCCTCAAGATTCCTGCTTAATCTGGCACGTTTGGTGATGACTGTAGGCCTCGGTGTCACTTGCTGATTGACGGGTCCATCTTCACTTTCTGCTTCATCGGTTATGACGGAGTCAGATTTACTTTCGAGTAACCTGTAAATAGTTTTCAATAAATGCTGACCTTCGCTCATATCATCATTCGTTATTAGAACCAATAAATAATTTACGTACTGATTTATGGCGGTTTCCATTTCCAAATCAATTATCACCTCGCTATCTATTCCCTTCAGTCCATAAAATGTGGGTGAATTATTTCCATAGCTGCCTGCGATCTTAACGTGAATTGGATCTGGTTCTGGAGGAGGAGGCCCGCCGCCTAAAAAGATTAAAGGCATATTTCATCAAAACAGTTTGTAGAAATTTTAATGACGATAATCATTACGCTAATAATTTTCTGAAACCAAGATTCACGCTTTTAGTAATTTCCATTTTAAAAAAGTTAAAAAAGTGAGTTTGCATGCACTTCAAAAAACAATTTCCAATGAGAATTATACAAACTCGTCAAAATTTACTAAATAAAATCATACTCAAGTTCACAATTGATTAGTTAAATTTGGCCAAACTTGATAAGATACATTTTAATTTCTTTATGAACTTGAATTTTTGCACCGCGTAAATATGTACTGTAAGAATTTTATTGATTTTTATTGGCGATGATGGCATAATTTGTATAAAAAGATAAGGCGCTGTTTTAAACATATTGTCATTGATCTGTGCAGGCCAGCTAATGCAACAACATTGCTAGTTATTTTCCAATCTCGTAGACGGGACCGTTTCACGGCGGAATTTTTAAGCTCTGCTGAAGTAAGATCATCAAAAACCAATAGATTGTGTGTTCAATGGATGCTTTGTTTGGCCATCTTTGAGGTCTTATATGATTCAGTTTTCAGGTATGTTTGTTCTCTAACTATTCTAAAAATAATCGACGAAAAGCCCATTCGCTTCGCCGTGTAACAAACCTGTAGCCTACATGATGAGTAGGACGAGGGGCAATATGAAATGCAACCGTCCTTGGGTTTGGCCTATATTAGTGGGTGCCGGACGGAGCGGAGGCAACATCGATCAAAAATGTTTGACAATATGACAGTAATCCAAAAAAATATTGAACATTTATCTATTACTTGTTTTTTGCAGCTCTCTCTTATAATCGCACAACTCTTTCTTAGCCTCTGCTAAGATGTTGTCCCATTTCTTTTTCACTCCGTCGAGATCTCTAAAAACGTTCGGGTTTGAAGCATTTATTGCTTCAGCAATCTCGTTCCACGCATGATTTTTTGACTTAGTAGTCAAACTCAACGAGAATTTCCCTCTAATAACATCTGCGCGCTTCAAAAATTCTTCTACCAATACATGTTTTTCTTTTTTTGTCCAATTAGGCTTTCGTTTTTTATCTTTATTGATATCCATTTTTTCAAATAATTGCGGGAGACAACAATTAAATGTAACGTTGACGACTATGTTAATGTAACAAGTATTTCTATTGGCTAGTTTACTAAGATTTTTCCTGAGGAAATATCTTATGATTAAGGGTTTTCCTTAGATCTAGGTGAAATTATTATGTAAGAAGTTCACTGAGGAGCTTTATGCATACGACTTAAGTAATTTCCTTCTGGAAGGAAATCTTAGCCAATTTAAGGAAAATCCTTATCTTAGATTTAAGATGTTTTATGCATACGGCCCCTGACCCCTGCCTCTCACTTGAAGTTGCCCTTGTATTTTTCGATGTGAAAAAATGCATGGTCAAATTTCCAAACTTTTGGTCTAGATGATGTGAAATTGCACCATTTATGAAGTTTTTCAAAAGTTTCTGTCGTAAGAGACCAGGGGACCCCTTGTGCCCCCCCCCCAGCTCGTGGCCGTCAGGCTTCACTGCTCGGTGATATAGTGCCCTACAATTCTCACTTGGAGCCCTGCCTTCCAAGAAACCTAGATCCGCCCCTGTATAACTTTTTCATACACATCCAGATTTTTTAACAATTTCAGGCAACGTCCTCAAGGCCTGAACGATAGATACTGTTGATATAGCAGCTCGTTCCACCTAAGTTTGTTCACCTCAGCATATCCATCACTGAGAACACTTTCCATCCAGAACAGAAAAATTTCGCGAAGGAGGGACAGTCATTTTGATAGAACGGCTGTGTATTAAGCGGAACCCGGATCCGGACAACGTCAGGACAAAGTTTTCCAAGGTTTCCTCTAAACGAAAACATCCATTCAATGAATCCTATGTCAATCGGCCGAGCATTCCCGGGTTGGCAGCAATTATTTTGATTTGTTTGAAGTCAACGCTGTCATGGAAAGTTTCTTTCTAGTGGCATATTCTGCAACAGATTCTCTGAAATTTGGATGGAAGGAATTGTGTCACGGGTAAACATAATAAGAACGGGATTTTGATTTCTGATAATTTTACGGAAATTACGCTAACTTTATTGAAATTTGGTGAAAAATGGACCATCATTAGCCAAATGTACAGCTTTGGTTTTTGAGTTACCGATACGTGAATTTCCAAGATCACTCGTTACTCTATTTCCCTTCCATGTGGTGCTAAATACCCCAAAAAGTAACTCTCTGATACTTTCTAAACGGTATAGTATTGAAGATGATGATGTATTTAAAAATGTTGCCCATTGTAAAATACACTCCTGTGCAAAATCATGCTTTCATATGTTTCTCAATATTCAAGTTTGGTGGTGGCCACCTTTTTTATAAAAATGGTGGTGACATCCTTGTGAAGAGGGTACTGGCTGAACGAGTGGATTAATACTTTTGAAATTTAATCACACGTTGTAGAATGTGATGGAGAGGAATCTTATTGATTTTGGAGGTTCCACCTTTCAAGATAGCTGACTGGTGGCCGTTTTTATACCCCCGCTCAACGAAGTTGAAGGGGGCATATTGCAATCCACCTGTCTGCCTCTGCCTCCGTCGTGACTGTGTCGTAACCAAAATTTAATTATTTATTCGCTTCTTGGTCACTTTGGGTTTTTTTTTATGGGCTCCGTCTGGTTCCATGGTCATAGATGAAATTTGTGTTAAGAAAAAAGATGATTCAGCAAAACTGACAGCTAATACACATCCAATCATGACTCGTCCAACGATTACATCCAATGTCCAAATCTAAATAAAAAGTATGAAAACTCACATTGAGTGATGATTATTTAATCTAAAACATGACCAGGCAACCGGCCTAAACTATAGTCAGATATCATCTGCCTGTCAGAATTGATACTCTTAATTTAATACTTTCAATTTAATTCATAATCCGACAATTACCCACATTTAAACAGTACGTTAAATGCTAATACAAAATACAAAAGTAACATTACCCATTATTTACATGCAGTTAATATGAAGATCTTTCATTAATTAATTCAAATATAAATATTTCATTTACCATTTATCCTGTCGCTACCTACAAGCACAACTCAGCACTAACCGACAAATTTTCCAAATTCCAAATTCCCCCCAATTTCATTATATCATTAGCAAACATGTCAATTAATGTACAAAATAAAAATAGTGATCACTTACCTAAAGAAAAAATATGAAAACTCACATTGAGTGATGATTATTTAATCTAAAACATGACCAGGCAACCGGCCTAAACTATAGTCAGATATCATCTGACTGTCAGGTCAGCTGGTCAAAAAACACTATAGGTGGAAGGCAAGAGAGGGCAGCACCACACAGTTATTCAACATCTGTCCAAGAGGACACTGTCCTAAACTAATATAGGAAATATAATTCCTGACTACTACAACTGTTTCGATCTATAATTCTCAAAGTCCTTGACGTATGACTGAAATTTTAGTATGATGTAAAGGGAGGAGGGGGAAATAATATGGTTATGAATTGGGGTAGATCTGATTAAAGACTTGGCCACCAGGGGGCAGCACTCAAAAACGACGTTATCTCGATCGATTTTTTTTTCAATATTTGTACACGGGTAGGGAATGATGCAAGGTACATCCCTATTTAAAATGAGTATGATTTCCTTAAAGTTACGACCACCAGGAGACAGCTCTAAAAAGAAAGAATGGGGAAGAACCATATTCCCAACTGTATCCCTTATGTAATGAAGAAGACACAATTATCCGTGTCTGAAACGTAAGATGTTTAACCCACAAATTAACCCATCAGGAAGAGAGACACTAAACTAAGTGACAAACTGACACCGTCGGGATTCGAACTCCCGACCCCCGTTTGGCATTAGCCGCCGGCGGGGACCTGGTAAATGCCTCCGTCTGTCCGGCCGTGCATTTGCTTGTGAATGCAATAACAGACGAACCATCGATGGTAGGACAATAATATTTTTTACTATGGTTACCCTAGGGCTGAGGATGTGCCCTATTGTTGAAGAGGCCAATGAATCCAAGATGGCCGAATGGCGGCCATCTTTGCATTCAATTTTATAGAATTATTACAATGATCAATATTACCAGACCCTTTGTGAAAAAATTCAGGTCACTTTTTTTTCAAAATGGGCGATCAGTGGCTATCTTTGTTCTGTATCTTAGGTGTCAAAATGAAAGGAATTATCAGTTTTCAGCCTGGTCCCCCCTAAACTTTGTTAAAAATTTTTTCAAATTTGGTATGAAGTTGTACTGGGGGGAAGGGTCACAACATAAGACCTGGGTTTTAGATTTGGCGTTCTTTTTTGGAAATAAGGTCAATATATGTCGAATTTGTGAAATTGGTTAACATGTAAGTGAAAACTTCCGAGTCATTTGGAATTGTTAATAATGATGTGTTGTCATTATATAGGCCATGTTAAGACACTTCCATGTGCAAAATTTCAAGGTCAAGTAATGTCCCATATTCCCGCTAGGTGGCAATGAATACAATAAAATGGACCAATCGGTGTATAGCTCTCAAATCGTCAAAATTAGTAGATAATGATGTATTGCAATTATGGAGCCCATGTTAAGACGCACCCATGTGCAAAATTTCAAGGTAATTTGTTTCCTGTTTTCTCGTTAGGTGGCGCTGAATACCATAAAATGTACCGATCTGCGTATAGGTCTTAAACCGTCAACATTTATAAATAAGGCTATATTGCAATTGTGTAGACCATGTTAAGACATACCCAAAATTTTAAGGTCGAGTGATGTCCTGTATTCCTGCTAGGTGGCGCTGAATACCATAAAATGTACCGATTGGTGCATAGTTCTTAAATCCTTAACATTTGTCAATAATGATGTATCGCAATTATGGAGCCCATGGTTAGGCACACTTATGAGCAAAATTTCACGGTCATATTATTTCCGGTTTCCCCCCATAGGTGGCGCTAAATACCATTAAATGTACCGATCTGTGTATAGTTCTTAAACTGTCAACATTTATTAATTATGATGTAGTAGCCCATGTTAAGACACACCAAAGGTCTTTAAAGATCACCCTGGTGTAGCTATCGCGGGGGACGTAGATACATAGTATCAGATTGCCTTGTTTCCATAGTTTTACATTGTCACTAGTAATATAACTTAATGCTAACGGTTAAGGTATCTATCTGGGCCAAGATCATTAGCCTCTTGTTTCTGTAGGTGGCATCAAATACCTGCAATGTAGCCCCTTACAAGATACACTTCAGCTGATACATTTCTCCACTTAAGCTGGATGTCTGCAGTCTATCCCTTTGTCGTAAAATACGTGATGCATTTCACGTCAAGCAGGACAGGTCCTGCCCAGGACAACATCATCGACATTGATTGACAGTGGTGCTCTATTTATTGTCAATTGTGATAAGTAGATTTTGAGGTTATTTGTAGTCAATGATTTTACAGATTTTTAACTTGGCACTCTATGATGAGTCGTTGATATATCAATTTTCCCAAGGCTATTTCCCATGTGCCCGTGATCTTACCTGCATTGTTTAGTCGTACTGATTACTTTTTTCAGATCAGACATCATACTCACAGATTTAGAAGAAATTTTACCATTAATACAGATGAATGTTGATGCTAACAAAAACAATCTGCTTGGGAAAGCAACTGTCGAAGCACTTAAATGGGGAGAAGAAACTTCAATTGATCAGCCAGATTTGATATTCTTAGCAGATTGTATCTATTATGAAGAGGTTAGTTTGTCATTCATCTCCCTTACAGAAATTTCTGATCATACCTCGATCACACATTGGCCATAACACAAATGCACTGAAAATATCGGTTGCAAGATTGAACGCAAGGGTTGCAGAAGATTGCAAGTCGAGCGGAAATGTACATTTCTTGATTGTTAACGATCGTAGTTTGAAAGCATTTGATAGCACTTATTGCAGCGACGATCACCGATATTAGAAATTGAACGAAGATTGGGAGCAGATGTTTGCAACAGTTGCAGACACACGTTCAGTAATGCTGCCACCTTAATTTTGCACCCTGAGAGCTCGCTGCAGAAATTAAAAATAGGATGATCCCTGGATCTTAGTGCGGGTCAGTACTTCTGGTTAATGGATAAGCAGGTCATTCTAACAATTAACAAAACAGCTGTTGTCAGTGTATATGCCTGCATGATTGCAGAAAAACAATTGCCTCGAAATAATGATAAAAGTAATGATTTTTAAAATCTATATACATTTGATACAATTAAATGAATTTACCAGAATTCATTTGCACTTGTAATCGTCAAATAGTCTATTCAAATAGTGGAATCATTAAGAAATAGAATAACTGAAATAGCAGGATTATTCAATCATATAATGTTAATTTATCAATACCAAAATTATTCCAATTTATAACACCGGTCACACATTTATCCAATAGGGAATTGGAAATCAAACCAATTCAATTTTAATTAAGTTGTCAAATTTGAGAATTTTTAGTCTTTTGAAAATTGGAGATGATGGGGCAATAAAATGAGAGTTACTGATTATACGAACAGCACGTTTTTGCAATTTGAAAATGGAATTTTTACATTCACTAGATAGAAGTGGAGCCCATGTATTTAAACAATAGATTAGATGACTATGAATATAACTAAAATAAAGCAATCGCAAGGATGAGATTGGAAGTAGACATTTTACTGTAATTATAAGTTTTTATTGATTTTTAAAGTTATATCTTGGGCGTGTTTTGCAAAGCTCCAATTTTCATATATCATTACTCCTAAAAGTTTAAAGTATGGAACGTTTCTTTTTTTTGGTTGAGTCTATGAATAGGTCAAAGTTTGTTATATCAATTTTGAATTTTTGTGGTTTAAATATCATAAAGGATGTTTTATTCAAGTTCAAAGTTAGTAAATTAGCTTGGCACCATGATGAAATTTCCTTTAGGTCAGATTCGATTTTTTGTTTTATTTTTTAAAGATTTTTGTCACTTGCCACTAGGGTGCTATCATCTGCAAACAGAACACATTTACTATTTTTCAACGCCTTAAATATATCATTGATATAGATGAGAAAAAGTAATGGCCCAAGAATATAACCTTGCGGGACGCCATACGATAAGTTTCGAGTTACAATTGGTATAGTATACAAACATTTGTCAATTTTTCAAATAACTTTTAAACCATTCAAATGCGATACCATCGAAGCCATAATGTTGTAACTTTTTTAGGAGAATATCAATATCTAAAGAGTCGAAGGCTTTTAGAAAAATCTAGATAGGCAGCTATTTTTTATTATCAATTGCGGTTAATATGTTACCTATTATATCCATTAATGCATGATTAGTTGAGTGATTTTGTCTAAAACCAAACTGACTAGCATATATTATATTCTGTTTTGACAAAACTAATACAATCTTTTATAAACTATTTTTTGATATAACGGGTAGCAGCGAAATCGGTCAATAGTTGTTAATGTCATGCCTGTTATTATTATTACCTGCGTCGCCGAAGGCAGAGCAGGTCTAGGAATGGTATGTGTCCGTCCGTCTGTCCGTCTAAGGGCTCTACAGGCTACAGTTTTTAGAGGATTTTGATGAATCTTGAATCAAAGATACATGTTATGAGTCTTTCAAGGCAGAGGGATTTTTGTGCCGATCTGATCCAACATGGCCGAGTGGCGGCCATCTTTGTTTTAAAAATGCCATTTTATTTAATTAATATTGTACGGACAACTCCTCCTAGGGCTTAAAGTATATCCTCATGAGATTTACTGGGTGTTATCACAATAGTATGTAGTTGTGCACCTGCGCTTTTTTTCAACATTCGACAAAAAATGGCCGATCGGCAGCCATTTTTGTTAGTAAATGTCGATAGTTGTTATGTATGTGTATTTTCAGCTTGTCCGGACAACTCCTCCTAGGGCTTGCAGTGTATCCTCATGAAATTTCCTGGGTATCATCACTATTGTATATAGTTGTGCACCTGGGTTTAATTTTTGTTTTTGGCAAAAAATGGCCGACAGGCGGCCATCTTTGTTCAAGAGAATATCATCTTGCTGTGTAGAGGATGAATGATCCATTGCAGTCACGCAATGAAGTTTTTGATTACAGTATTTTGCATGAATCATCATGAAGATGGGTTTGTGTGGTTAAAAGCTGTTGGAAATTTATTATATCAAAGATATTATGGTTTTGATGGCGTCTCGTCCGCGTCTGCGCCCGCGTCCGCGTGGACTTTATGTATACGTGATAACTCAAATACCGTTTGAAATAAATTCATGAAATTTTTATGAGAGGTCTATGGTGGGCCGAGGATGAACCCTAT
>JAYMFW010035337.1:0-11588 GCA_036785005.1 Tubulanus punctatus | reverse complement strand
ACGAAGGGGTGGACAAATTGAATGGGACTTTGTTCTCGAAAAATATGAATTGTCACCCAGAGGAGGAAGAGAGAAGAGAAAGCTGCTGTCAGGACTTGCATGCACTGAAGATTCGTCACGTATAACCTTGTGAGTATACATTCTATTCCCGTGATGTAATATATGCATCGGGGATCAAACATCAGTGAACAACTTTTAAACGTAGGAACAACTTTTAGATTTCGACCATGTAAAATTTATAAAACTACTGTTAAGTTTTCTATTTACGAATGGATGACACTTCCGAGTAAAACAGCAATTCTATATCTATTATATATACGAAGATACAAACCGACATCAATAAATATCTTAAAAACAAACTAGAGAAATTAAGACAATTCAGCTTTTGGCAACTACTTAAAAAGTTCGTCCGAGGATCCCATCGAATACACCCGTCCATGGTTACTGTACTGAAGCTGTATCTATAAAACCTTAAAGTTGCATATTTAAGATAAAGATATGTTTCTATTTTTCAGTTTATTGGACAAAGTTTTGAACGATTCGTCATATTACCCATATAATACAGATAAGAACCTTTTTTATGATTTGTTAGATAAAGCTTGGGATTTCGTTGTATTAAACTACGAATCATTGAAGAATTTAAAAAAGTAAGTATATACCTGCTTTGTAAGTTTGCTAGTTTATTTGAGAATAAAAGGATATAGTATCCGTCATAAATAGTTCCTAAGAGGCGATTCACTTCGACATATTCATCTTCACCATATGTTTTAGGAACTGATACCTCAGACGCGGATAAACTTTAGCAATAAAGCAGTTCTTGGTTTCTATGTATTTGAGAGGCATGATGGGATATCTAAAGAATTTTTACGCTTCGGAGTAACCATGCTGGATTTTCAGAAGAGGGGAGGCCTTCAAACACGTATCCACCTAGTAATCGAACGGACTAATTCCATGTGCACATATCCCGCGTCACGTTGCACGAGGCTGAAAACCCAGCTATTCTGCCTGCTGGTTCCACGGTGATATTTGCTCTATTTACCAAATTTGCTCTCATCAATTTCGAAGATACCCAAATCATTTAAGCCTCGTCTATACTAGACATTTGAATCCGGGTTTACCGTCTATACTAGAGGGTAAAACGCGGCTTTTGCTGCCTAAACGCGGCTTTTACAAACCCACCAATAATTGGTGGGTTTTACTGTGAAGCCGCGTCTGCTGAAGCCGCGTCTAGTAGTGTAGACGGTAATTCGGCGAAATTTAAATTTTAAACGTTATAGAAGATTATAGAGTTTGTAAATTAGAAAGGAACTTACGGAGCCTGTCCGGCTACTCGATAACAAACTATATTTCCTCATGAATTCGATAGCATGTTTTTCTGTCTGTAAAGCATCATTTACAAATTCTATGATACCAGGAGTGCGACGTGAAGCCATCATTAATTATTTTTGGAATATGAGGGGTCCCAATATTTAGGTGCCACCCGGCGATGTCAGTTGCCACTCAATAACTCACTTTCTATATTGAAATAGACTGCCTACACCATAGAAGCCTGCCGACTTCGACGGTGCCTGCCGACTGCCGACCTATTATAGATTCATACAAGTCCCAAACCGAACAACGCAGTATCCATACACAACACACTACACGGACGGATTTTATACTTGTCCCAAAGGATCTTATGTTTGTTGTCTTCCTTATCATCTCTACTCGCAATTTGACTGACGTTCAGTGTGCTAGCTGGGGTTGCTCCGAACTATATACGTGATCGGATCCAGCTCTGACTAAGACGACTTGAACTTAGATCCTCACTAGCAATGCATATATATATTTTCGGAGTCGAGTTTCAATCTTACACATTTTCTCGTGGTTATCGGGGTTTCTGACTCACTGTTAGAAAACCCTATTGTTGGTGATGAGTATCATCACTATTCTTATTTGATACTCTTTCAAGTTCTTTTTCTCCAAAACTCCTTTCTTTCATACATTGCTTAACCGATTGGATACATTTTAGACGATTTAGGGCCCAGGTTGTGACCTACATAATAGTCTAAAGTTTTGACATTTTTTGACTTCTAAAGTATACTCTGCGTGAAAAGTTTTTAATATTGTGAAAAAACCTATATTGTCAGTGAAAAGTTGTAGCGCAGAACCTTTCGATAATTTTTGTCATCGGTGACCTCTCTCTAGAACTGACCGAAGGCTCCAGTGTCCCCTAAAGGCGTACCCCGAAAGTAAGGAGTGAAGTCCTTGGTTTATAACGTCTAAACCTTAAAAAGTGGACTATTTCTTGTAGGAATCATAGAGCTGTATGAATGATGTATCATATGTCGATATTCGTTCAACAGCCCTTGGAAACATGAAATTCTACACCGAGCTATAGATATAGATTCTACAACATTGGCGGAATAGATTATTCAAACATTATTAACACATTTTAAGTTATACTTCAAAACCTATTGAGCGAATTTCTATGAGACTTGATATAAATTAACACCCAATAACTAGGTTACCACTGACCCACGTATTTGACCAAAGCTGTGGTACTGACCTACTTCATTTTTCATGGACCAATTATGATCAAATTTCATATATAGGTACACTTACGTAGTCAGTAATTGGTAAGTAACATACTGACCTACTTCCTGCCCTTTTGATATACTTTCTTGTGGTTTCATTTTGATCAAACCTCATAAGGTTCATTATTATGTATACATCACTTTGACTTATTACTTTTTCCAGTTGACCAACATCTTAACTGCAGGGCCAATTTTGATTAAACTTGATAAAACAGTTCGTTCTAATAACCAGATATTTCAACAACTTTTCGCAATTGACCTACTTTCCAAATTGACCTACTTTTCATTAATCACCTTGTGATAGTTACCTTGTGGGGTCATTTGACCTACTTCTTTTTCCTATTGACCTACCTTTATCTATTATTGACCTAAATCATTGACTACTTTTATCATTCAGCGCGCGGTATAGTTCTTCGTTTGAGCAACATTTTGTTCTTTTCTTCCACTCAACCACTGCACACTACACGATGAACCAGTCTATATTCTGATATGATTATATTGAACTGGCCCGATCAAGGGATGGATGATATTTATGAAATGAGAATAGATATTAAAACTATTATTTCTTGATGTTTTAGCGATGAAGACAAGTCCTACCGTTTTATCGACAGCGTTATGCACACTAGTACAAAAAATTGTGACAAAATAGATTCGGTAAGTTCAATGTTATCTTTTTGGATCATATTGATATAATTAATATTTGTGATAATAATGCCCCGAGGGCTCGTTATTTTACGTCGCTTGGTCAGCTGGTGAAGCCAGGGAGGTCTTCATGACCTATAGAAGACCTCACGATGAGTGACACCACCTATAGGTGGCGACGCACGATCAATTATTGGTATCAAATTTTTGTCACCCAACTTTGAGGTATCGTGTGCCGCAGCCGTTTACGTACACATTACTAACATAACAGTCAACATTTATTATAACCCTTTTTATAATTAGAGAATGCTTTTCATTTCAGATGAAAAGGTTCCTGGATGAACACAGAGATGACCTAACACGGTCTTCACTCAGAAGCCTCAATAACGCCATTAAATTGGCAAATGACAAAAACAAATGGAAAAACGACAATATGAGAACGATCGGAAAATGGCTGACAGATAATAATTACTAAACATTGATAAATCTATGATACTGTATATGTATTTAATTCTTTTTCTTTCGATTCCTTTGATAATTACCTAAATCATTTTACTTTATGCAAAAATATCGCTTCCACATTTATTTTCTGCTCGGGTTTGTACGTATCATCTGAGCTCGTTTAGAAATTACCAGGTGAAATCATCTGATTATGTACATACGTGAAATTAATTACCTGCCACGATCCTAATTCAAAGTTTACTCTTAAAGTTCCTGTTCGAAAACAATTATTGTGGCTCAATATTTGATTCGATTTATAACAGAATATGTATTCCTGTACATCATTGATTTGAATCGCAAAAATGAAGTAGATCGTTTAGCTAAAAGAAAGTTGTTCACGCAGTTTCCTCCAATAATCAAATGATTTTGCATCATCTGCCGATTAGATACATTTGAGAAAAATAGATGTAGGCTGTTCTTGAGGATTTCAATGTTTTTTCAAGTATTTTAATTCATTTGTGGTGTTAAGAATAATCAGATGAAGAAGGTTTGGTCGATGAGTTACTGCAATAGGCTCCACCTATCTCTATACCACCCATTTCGGTAAACCTGTTTCATCGGTGAACTTCCGTAAAAATAGATGGTGGCATTGCTGAAATAGGCAGAGGTGGCGAATCCAGCAGATTTTAAGGAAATTATTTACTCGAATTTTGGCCCTATTAGACAACAATATATTAAGTAATAATATAGAACAACAATAATACAATGTATAAGTATCGAATGGACGACTGGAAGAGAAATCTGAACACTATCGTAAAAGAAAAATTATCAAATAGACCTACAATTTCGCGTGAATTTTGCGGGATTATAATATGAATTAATGCATCAGTAAACAAGAACTATACGCGGTGACGTCATTAGCGGGAGGGATTGGTTGTACTGGTATTGTCGAAATGTATCTTTTGACGTTTTAACGATCAGCAAGGAGAGATGGTCAGTTTGAAATGATAAATCAGCATTTGTAATGAATCCCTTATAACCGATCGCCAAAAGTAATTATGATAATCATTTGCAAATCATTTCAAACATATACAGAATATATACGTATGCTAATGATTCATTTTATCAACGTATAAGCTTATACGCAGAAAATGTGTGATGTATAAAAAAAGTTGAAGGTCACTATCGACTTTGAGCAGGTGAATTCAGGAATCGATCATCCTCCACCGCTTTGTTAGAATCAGTTTTGTTCAAACAAAGCACCACGATGGACGTGATGAAGATTCACTCCATTATTTTACTGTTTCTGCCGGTTATTTCAACCGGGAATCATAATTCTTCTGCCGCCGGTAAGTTCAAATTATGTGTAGAAATATAGATAACATAAATAAATAACATCAAAACTAGCTTAAAGGCAACGTTATAAATTGTGAAAAAAGTCATGCGGTTTCAGGCTTGGACCTAAGGAAATAGTAATTCTCGATATCTGAGCTTGTTCTGTATATTTGTTTGATGACTGAACCTAGATTAGGACTCAGAAAAATAAAACAAAAATTATATCAAAGATTAAATGAATTTTAAAGCAAAGATTAACAGGTTAATAATGAACAATGATGAAATAAATCATGATGATAACTGATGTGTGGAATGTGTCTAAAATACGTCAAATATTCTTAACGAAAGGAAAGAACAAGAAAACCAACTCAAAAGTTGGTTGACGCCTTCAAAACTGTCATTGATTTTGGTCAACATTATGTATGAAATAGGTCGTATCTTAGTTATTCAGTAGTCACTTGTTACAAAATTATCGCAATTTGGTAACTGTTCAAGAGAGGCTTTCCATCTGTGTTAAATGGGGATGGGATCTTCGTTAATGTTTCGAACAGCTACTATATCGTCCATAGATTCGATAATGGTTAGCTCTGCCCGCATTGCCGAGACTTGGAAGGCTGTCACAGCCGATTTCGTCATCGCTTTTCGTACGATTTGATCCATCAAATCACCACGTTTTAATTTTGAAAGATGTTTAAAAATTAATGAATACAATTTAATGGCAATTTGGGTATTTTTGCTGCACATTTATTGATAACGTACTGCACACTGAAAACATAATGATTGGTCTGAAATCCTTGGAGACAGGTAGCCCAAACGAGAGTAGAGTAATTAAAACATGTCCAAACTTTTTTTAGTGATTAAAAAAATTGACACTATTTTGGTGTCAGACAAACTCTGTCATCGGGGGGGGGGGGGGTGTAGGCTGGGGACCACTCCATGGGACATGATTCCATCTATCAGGAACAACAAGGCTGTTATACCTTTTATTTATAATATATATTATATCCCGGGATGAAAATCTTCAGTAACACTTCCATACTTCCAAGCTGAAACTTCCTTTTTGATTTGAGGAATAAAGGGAAAGACGATCATCGAGTGAAGTTTTACCGTATTCAAAACTAAACAAGCAGCCTGTCGGCATAGCTCCGCTGTATGTAAGATTTACAGGATTTGGTCCATAGATTATTCAAAATTACCAAAATCTGGAATTGATTTGATTAAATTTGGAGGACTATTGGCAATTTAAAGATTTACAAGCGCCTTCTATTAGCGAAATCGGAAAACGGCTAAATATTCTTTTGGCCATTGTCCTATAGTACCTACATAAAAGTTTGGTGTTAATCGGATGAGAACTGGTAGGACAAGATGCGATTTTAAGATTTTACTTGCGCCACCTATACAGCGCCCCCTATTGGCTAATTCGGAAAAACGGCTATATATTATTTTAGCCCTTGTCCTATAGTACCTGCATATCAAGTTTGGATGAGATCGGATGAGAACTGTAGGACAAGATGCAATTTAAAGATTTTACTTGCGCCACCTATACAGCGCCCCCTATTGGCGAAATTGGAAAAATGGCTCTATTTTGTTTGAGCCCTTTCCCTATAGTACCTAAATACCAACCTGGTGTAGATTGAATGAGAACTGTAGACGAGATGCGATTTCAAGATTTTACTTGCGCCACCTATATGGCGCCCCCTATTGGTGATATCGGAAAAACGGCTCTATTTTATTTTAGCCCTTGTCCTATAGTACCTACATACCGAGTTCGGAGTACATTGGATGAGAACTGTAGGACTAGATGCGATTTGAAGCAAAAGTTGACGGACGACGGACGCCGACGGACACCGACGTACGACGGAGATCCCACCTCTAAAGCTTAGTATTCTGTGTGTTAAGTGTGGGTAGGTGCATATACTTAACACTATCACATCGCAAATCTGATACAAAAGCACATAATGTATATAACAACAATGACCATTTTGACATTGGCCTACATATACATTCAGAGGGGCGGATCCAGAATTTTTAGGAGGGGGTGTCCATTTTCAAAATTAGGGCACCTCAATACATTATCCGCGACAAACGAGCGCCGCTGGCGCGAAGTTTTAGTGGGGGTATGGGGGACCAGGGCCGTAACCAGGCGGTTGTTTGAGGGAGGGTGCGATGTCATCTTAATTGGCAATTTAATGACGGCCATTGACGAGCACCGGAGGTGCGAAGTTATTGAGGGGGCGGGGGACCTCCCCCGGAAAAATTTTGAAATGAAAGTTGCTTGGAGACGCATTCTAGGGCAATTTCAGCAATACATCTATGGAATGGATGAGAGCATTTTTAAAGCATTGAAGTATGGTGAAATATGAGAAAAAAATTGCCATTTTTTTGTAAAATGTGACTCCAAATATTTTTTGAGTGGCTTTTTGAAGAGGGCACTTAACTGAGAAGGGGGGTGTCTGGACCATCCGGACACCCCCCCCCCTAGATCCGCCCCTGATTCAATAGCAAATCTGGGCGGGATTTATTCGAACAATTTGACTGGACGATATAATTCCAGGTGGTAAAATTTCTCCAAAACTTGTTAAAGCTTCTCCAAAGTTTGTCATGTAAATATTTGATAACGAAAACTTTGACGGACGTATAACGTAAGTAACAAGAATGTGACAAATTGATAATCCAAAATATGAATGGCCCTTTCGGTGCAAGTCCGTTATACAACATTATTGTGCGTTGCGTAGAGTTACTTTTTGAGTAAATCGGATATGTGAAATGTATTTAATGCGCAAGTTGAAATAAGGAAGCGTAGTAATATCAAAATAGAAGCAGTTCTGTAAAAGAAGCTCCTAAATAGGAGACGTATATTACGATATCCGATACAGATGTTTTTTCTCAAGACGGGTGCCAGGCCGACATCTGACATAAATAGTTTTGGTCGTAACTCTTAGAAGACGGGTGGCAGGTCGTCACAATCTTTGACAATACCCATATCTGTGGTAGTCTCGGTAAACATATTTGGGGCTCGCAACTATGTAGCGGACATGGAATCCTGTAATGACTCAAACAAACATTGTAATTCTATATTTCACCGTCTGCAGCTTTCGCTTTTTCAATGTCATATTGCCTACACATTGCTGTAATAAAAATTCAAATATTGATACAATTGTCCTGCAGAGTTAAATTTTATAAATTAAAATTTTCAACTGACATTGAGAAGTAAATGAATTTTTTTTTCAAGGACCTTTTACAAAGTCATCTGTACTCAAAGTTTTTTCAGACACCTCCTCATTCATATTACTTGATTCAGCAAACTGCAGTCATTTCATTGCCTGGCGTTTTGAAAACGTAAAAGCTTTACGAAGAAAAATGGTCAGATATGTAGGCTCCAGAGCACTATTCGAATACTACATGTGGTTTTATATTTCGAAGTATTTCCTAACATAATATTTCCACCTTATGGGCGCTAACTTTATTCATCAAATACAGTGAAAATGGAAAAAACGACCAGATGAAATTAATGAGTATACTGTCATTCTTTATTTTTTGACAGGCTAACACCTCTTTAATTAGCTTGCTGTCGGCTGTCAACCATCTCTTTCTGTTGACATTGACTGAAGAACGCAGTGTAACTCTACGCAGCGCACTATAATGTCGAACTTTTTTCAGAAACGAAAATGGGTTTTAGCGTGCTTATGACTGAAAGCATTTAATATGCACTGCCGAACAATTAAAAAATCACTGCGTGCACTTATCTAGCTATTGATTTGAAATACTAATACCTATTGGGTTATTTCTATACTATAAGCACTAATCAAGACAGCAAAAAGTAAAAAGTTTTGTCGAAAAGAACGAAAGTAAAATTTAGTGATAGTCTGTATTTCAGAATTGTAGTATTAACTTTGCGATTTGATTTAACTACGGTCATGCATGAATCTGAAACTATCTTAAGCTATAGATATTTAGTTCGCGGAGGTACAAGAGAAGGGTGAAACGAGATCTGACAGGAACTCTATGTATGGGGCCTTTCTGTGCCCAGTAGGATGCCCATCCGTGTCGAAAACCTTACCCATCTCATTTAGGTTTGCGACGCTAAACTTGGACAATTTTTTTTGTCATATAGGTCAAGCATATATTTGTAATGTTATAGACAATTGGGTGCACCGACATGCACTGCTGCAGGATGCTTCCCGGGTTGTACAGAATGCCTCCTCCTCTGCCGCCCGGAGGTTCTCGATCTCACCATGCGTTCCAGCCGCAGTCGCGTGCCTCAGTGTTGCTGCCGAGCCTGAAAAGTAGCTCTGTATTTGTTGAGAGGTTAGAAACTCCTCTGTCTTGAATCGGCGCTTGGCATTGTCGTCACGGCGTAGCACATATCCTTGGCGGCTTGTTCTGGATCGGCTTTACGTCCAATCTCTTGTCCTATCTCAAATTTCCCATCGAGATATTTTTTGGCCTTTAAGAGCCCAACCTTGTGTAAGAGGGGCTGTCGCCTTAGATTGATCAATGGTTTCCGTGTGCAGGGTCGGTTGTGTGCTAAGGCTTTCGGCCACTTTCGCGGCGTACAAAACCTTTGCCTTGTCAAGCAAACTGTATCTTTCTGGTTGTAAGCTGCATGTCCCACACATTAGATGATGTTGAAGGTTCGAATACAGCTTGTACTCCTTGTATTGATACAGCCATTCACAGGGCAACAGAAAAGCCAAAACCCTTCAGGGTTTTTGTCTTCTGCGTCTGTTCATAATAACAATGTATTTTGAGCCTCTATTTGTGGTCTAAAATCTATTTTTTTCTCCTATAATTTTCTATTTGGGAAGAAAACTAGATCATGCACTTTGAACTGCCTTTGAAACAATTATCAATATCTTAGAATGATTTAATAAAGGAGTGTCTGATAAAATAATTGGTGTGAATTAGTTTACCGCAAGTGCTACTTGAATTTCGCACCGTCAAAAATTTTTAAAAGTGTTCTCGCCATATGTTTTGAATTCATATTCCGGACGGTGAAAGAGTGATCTTTCATATGATATAAATTTTTTTGATCAAAATCATATATCGGGTGCCTTTTAGGCCCTTTGAATTCGGGCGAAATCACGTCGGGAAAAGTCATCAGAATTATGTAAATATTGATAAATACCTAAAAAATTCAGATCAATACCAATCCCAGGAAATAACCACTTAAAATGTGTCATAAGATCTCCTTCAATGGATAAGCTATTTTTAGTAGTTTTGATAAGTAGCTCTTTTGAAATGAAAACAAGCTCATTTCTGAAGCCACTATCAGGCCCCTAAAAACTGGTGCGAACGAGGTGTTCAAACCGCCGAAACGAAGATTCGTTCCAAGTCCAAAATAATGATCGGATCGAGCTAAAATTTATATTTTTATTAATAGAACACTAATGGCTATCTTGGGAATTTTTGGTATTGTTAGTATTTTTTATATTTCCGACCTTCGGTCGATGTTTACAGACCCCCGCTCTTAATGAAGCCCAGGCGAGTGTTACGATTTAGTTATCATTTTGTACAAAATAACAAATAGTAAGAGTTTCAGATTGTTAGAACTTTGAGGTTGACATCTATTAGAATTAGGCAATTGGCATGTTTGGTTAAGAGTTCCTGGGTCTCGTGTGACGATCTATAGGAAATGTACCCTTTAGGCTTCAATTCAAATGAGCCAATAATAATTGATTGAGAGTAAAATGTTAAGAATAAGTCATGACAAGAGTCACGAGGGGAGAGCCATCGAGTCGGTATCATTATCGGGCCGATCTGCGTGTCATGAGCTCTTACTAGGCTTACAGTCACATGTTAACATGTGAGATATATAGATAATATAGATTATACTCGATTATAAGTTATATTCTTGGTTTATCAAGGAAGTCCACATCTTCAAAAAAACATCTTCGTCCAAAACTTCGTCTCACATCTGATTAACAATTCATGTCGGCCAGCATTGGTCTGTTTCTACACGTATTTTATCTCGTTATCACTATTGGTTATATAGGCTATATTCTCCAATGCTTTACCCAGAGGTTTGAGAGGGGAGATTCGCAGGCCCAACGACACCCGTGTATTTGAAGGTGTGCGTAAGACCGAATAAATCATAATCGATAATAATGATAATAAAAAAATTAATGATTAAACTTTAAAGGTAATAACATTAAAAATGGTTTATTTCGTATCAAATGAGATAAAATACAAAATGTTGTACTGTACAAAACGATTACAGACTCTAGTTGTAGATATTTACAGGTAAAAAATCATCCATAAATAGTCAATAGGTCTTCGATGGTTCAATTCAAAACTAATTCATCATGGTCAAATTCGGGTATATTTAGGATTGATTAAGTACAGACGTTATTCTAACGGTATTTCTCACTCACGCTGTATAAATTCCATACTCGGCACGTGGTGTTCCAGGAAACACTGCTGTATATCTCGCAATTGTGATTTCAGAATTTTATAGTATATCTGTTGACACTAAATGTCTTAAAACGTAGAAGTGGAGCAAAATACCCAGTAGCGAGTCCAAAAAGAGGCCCGAGCCGAAATATACCATCGTTTTCTCGCATTTCAAACGATTCCTGGGACTCATTTCCAGGC
>JAYMFW010035226.1:0-11591 GCA_036785005.1 Tubulanus punctatus | reverse complement strand
TAAATACTTAAATCTCGATCACAATTTGAAATATGACATTTTGAACATCAATCGCTTGCATTAAAACCGTCTATTCGAGTCATGAAAACCCATCAGGGAAACTTCACAATGAGCTTAATCCATGAACACCAAGGTTACCAAATCCTGATAATCTCTCTCAGTAGTTCAGTTACTCAGGGTAAGGCATCATTCTATGAGAGTATTTCCAGACCCCCTCCCTCCCCTGTACGCATCACTAAGCATAAGCATACATAGGGTAGAAGATGAAATTCTCCAGACCTGTCGTTCCCTGCTATGGGTACATAATAAATAAATGATCCATATCATAGCATAGGTCGAGTACACACACCAACATTAATCTCATTATATCATACTGGTACAATGTGCTTCAGAGAAAATCCATTTTCTGTAAACAATAACTGATATCAAAAAGATTTAGAAAATGGAGGCTGACAAGTCAGTTTATATATACGAAATGACAACTGAAATCGTGTATATTCAGCTATGCTTGCATGATCATCCAGTGACCCGCAAATATAAGCTAGGATTTGTCACTCTTTGATAAAGAGACCTTACTCTTAGTATATACATACTTATATCACATCATATATTCTTGATATTTACAACATTAAACATTCGCTGTACACATTTTTTCTATACATGACTAGCATTCAATACATATATTCATATCAAGCGTAAAACACCATATTCTTTACTAAAAATGAGCCTGAACTAAATATGATTAAAATAAACTTCCAAACAATCATAGATCATAATTTCATTTGATAACTAATTTGAACTATTAACATCAGCAAAAGATAGAATTTACAGAAGACATCTCTACAGAGAAATAAAGCATTACAAAAATGTTGTTATCAGAAGCCCTAAAATTGTAAATTTGTAATAAGTCCGACTGAAAACAAAAACAAAACCGTTAAGCAAGCATCTTTTCTACACGATAAATGCATTACAGGATAAAAGCATTTTCTTGAAAATCACACCCAAAAAATTATAATGCAAATAACATCATGTACATTGCTTATTCAATACAATTCATTAAAGAAGTAAGCAATATCTAGAGCTGTGCAGAATGAAAATGACCTGAATTGAAATGGAATGCTTCCAAATCTTATGGTTATTTCATCAGCCGATATTTTTCCAAACGTGAAAATCAGGAAGTCAGCTCAATACAGGCATAAAAAATCATGAATATTTGTTGCCATGTGAATGAATTTCATAAAACAAATTCAATCATGTGTTTAAACAATGAAATGAAATAGAGCTAAATGAGATCAACATTAATACTCTGTCTCCGTAACAGAGAATTACTGACCAAATGCCGTAAATTACTGCTGAACATATACATGTTTGTATGTAAATAAATGTTGCATTTAATACGGACAAATGAACCCAAGAATTCTAAACATCATATGCATTTATATCAAATTTCTTAAAACTATAATTAGAATATAAAATTCAATTTAACCTTATTATTACAACTAACGACATTGTAAGTTGTTCTATCAGTTATTTTAAATTAATCCGAGGTTTTATCTGGATCTATTGCAGGATAAATCTCATCTATGATAACATCACAAGTCTGTAATCTGCTGTTGTTGAGAGTTCGGTTTTGGTAAGCTCCCAGAATATTGATGTTGCGACAATGAATGCTGCGAATTATAGTTCTGATACATATTTTTACTGTACGGATTACTACTGTATGACGATTGACTCGGAACAGGAGAATTCATACGAGAACGCATCGGAGACTGAAGTGGTGTCGATGATAAAGATGATGGCGACTGCGGATACATTTTACGTGATTCAATCGGTGTCATGACTGGTGTGGATGGTTGAGATATTCTCTGTATATGACAGCTGTGACAGAGTAAATGATTGTCTAACGGATAACAACGTTTATCTGGTTCGTCTGTCAGCTGCATGCCACAATTCTACAAAAAATAATGATGGAATCAATAAAACATCATCAATTCAGAGAAAAAAATTCAAATAGTTCACTGATTCGTTGAAAAAATTTCACTGTCAAAGAACCATCTTACATGCCTCTCTCTTACTCTCACATGAGTAAAATTTGGTAGAAGCCATTGAATCTAGTTATGTAAAATTAAATAACCCAACTCAAGACTTCACCAGTATCAATAATATATTAGCTCCCTTTACAATACATCTTACCCCAGGGCAGTGGTGTTTAAACCATTAACAGTGCATATAGTGATTCCAGTATAGCAGCTGAAACATCAGCTGCTAATTTAATAGTCACTACTATATTGTGCAATAAGTTTTGAAAAATCATTACTGGTATTACATGCTTAGTTTTTCCAGGAAATGGGAGATTGTTTTTCATTGTTCGCATAATAACAGTTGCTAGGATTGAGCACTTATCACTAGGAATAACATTATAACCAGTTTATAGACCCTTCCATAAAATGAGTACACACTATGATGTCATATTGTGTAAGACCCACGAGAATACAATTGGACTTTAGCCATTCAAAACCGGTTTTCTTTCAACAGAGCTATTGATAATCGTATTGTATTTCCCCATTTGATGTCATAACCATATTTGATGGAAGGGTCTATAAAATTGGGCCCTGCGCCCCTGGGCTGCTAAATCATATATCTCACTAAAAACAAAAACAATATTGTAACATGCTACAATTTGACAAGATTTATGAAGAAAATTTGGTAATAACTCACTTCACATTGGAAACAATCAACATGAAAGTCTTTATCCATTGAAACTACTCGAACAGTTTCTTCTGTGCCCTGCAAATAAATGTGATACCATATGATCATAAAGGTGCAGTATTTCTGAATAGCAACAATAGTAAAGAAGTGCACTGTCTTTGCTATTGTGCTATTCTAATAATTATTACCTTGTAGGATAGCATAAAAAGCAGACAATAGCACAAGAATCGCACATGTCTTTGCTATTGTGTTATTATAATCAATTTATTGCCTTGTAGAATAGCATGCTTTTCTTGCTATTGTATGATATTGTATGCTATCCTTTGATTCAATACAATCGCAAAGAATCGCATATGGTATAGAAGGGTTAGT
Source organism: Tubulanus punctatus (assembly GCA_036785005.1). Lineage (NCBI taxonomy): Eukaryota > Metazoa > Nemertea > Palaeonemertea > Tubulaniformes > Tubulanidae > Tubulanus > Tubulanus punctatus. The sequence continues at coordinate 8,510 of JAYMFW010035226.1, read as the reverse complement.
GAATGGTTAGGGTATAGGATTAATGAAGAGTTAGGTATAGGGTTATGGTATAGGATTAGTGAAGGGTTAGGGTATTGCCATCGTAAGAATCGTATGAATAGCACTGGAATGATTCTATACATGCAAGGATAGCACAATAGCATGATAGCTGCTATTCTATTGCGATCGTTTGCGATCTTAAGGATCATATGAATAGCACTGGAAGGAATGTACATGCAATGAAAAGAATACCACTTTTAGCAGTCTGAAATTTTACAATAGCAATTCTAAACAATAGCACTTGTTTCAATAGAAATAAGTGAATAATCGCATCAATAGCAAAACAGATGGTAATCTGCTATTCAGAAATACAGCACCTTTTTCTCATATGATGCTGCCATCTACTGGTAGATTATAACACTAAATGGATTAAAATAGTTCAGAGCGAGAGAGACAAATTGTTGAATGTATTTAGGTAATTTAGCAAAACTTACATCTACTGGAGTAATGGCTAATCCACAGGCAGCGCACTTAGGAGCATAAACTCTGAAAAAATGTACAGTTAATGAAGTGAATGAATATCAGGATAGATGAAATTATTAAAACAGATTCACATGTTGATGATGATGTTTATTGTCTTGAAATAAATAAATTTGGTTTTTGCTGGATTTACTTTACATACATTAAAACTTCTGTACTTAACAGATAACAAAGGAGACATACAGAAGAATGAAACAAACAAAACCTAGAGAACGATCTGATAGAGGATGAATACAAGATAAACAATAAATATTATAACAATAATAGAGAAGAAATCTTACTTGTGGTAATCTGTAATACAGTAGATCTTGTTCTCAACATCGATTGTAAATGGTACACCATCGAGACAATCGAAACATACACAACACCGAAAACAACCAGGATGAAATGATTTACCCATCGCTTGTAAAATCTACAAAATAATTCAAAATTTTGTTTTCTCATTATCTTTGAGGGCGTTTTGTTCAATATGAGTTTTCAGTGTAGTAATTAGAGATATGTTGGGTACGTTGGGTACAGTCAAATGTCTCTGTAACTCGAGCCGGTGGAGTTCATTTGAAAAAAAAGAATTATTACGAAACTCAATAATGAGGTCAGGGTGCGTTTGAAAAACATGATTTTGGAATATTTTTTTCTTCCAGATCTGAATTTAATTGATTATCATAAAAGTTGGAGTTATACGAAGGTTTTGTGTACCGATTTCAATATTAATACCTCTGATCATACCTCTGACACAAATAGTTCTGAGTAGGTGGAAGTCTATTACTATATGATGTAAACTGCAGGTAAAAATAATCAGGCTTTACACAGTTTTTTTCTCATGATTCGCCGCTGATAATTTTAAAACAAATTCACATAGATCTCGCATAATTGTGTGTCATATACGCTATAGATATATATAAATATTTATTGAATGATGTTTGCATGATTTACACATCAAATACCTCTACAGACCTTCACATAGCTTGTCATCAATATAGCCTCGGATACATGGACTATATTCATATAATTAATTTTTTATTATCCCCATCCAAATAATATGTAATATTTTCCTCTATATATCGTAAATATCAACGAGGAGAATAAACATTGGACACAGTTTTTCAAATGACATACAGTAATTGAGATGTTTTGATTTGATGGCGATATCTAGATATAAATTGTGTATATTGAGAAATATAATAAATAAATCAGTACAGGAAAATAAACGATGATGATGGGAACATTTCAAGTAAAGACCAGATGTAGAATATTCTGATAACTATCATTATTATTAATTTGATGATGAGCCTATTCGATTTATAGCAAGCCTATCAATCTGAAAATTCACTTTACAGTTAGTTGAACCTGTCTAATTCAGATCATTTGGGACCGAGAAAATGTGTACGAATTAAACAAATTTCTCAAGTTGTCGAGCTTGAGATTTTTTTAAAAAGTACGATCATTTGTTGTTCTGAACAAATAAATTTGACACAAAACACGGAACAGTTCTTAAACAAGTACAATAGACGAAAGTAACGTTCTTACAGCTATTATGAAATACCAGAACTCAAAGACGTGACAGTCACAATAACTATGAACTAGTACATACAATAATCACCAGACTGTGGCTATATATGCAACACTAGTAATGAATTTTTTTGGGAGATTTTATGCCAAAATTAATTGTAGATAATGATATCTTTATTATATAGGCAAAATCCAATGGCCTGAAATATAATTGTATGGCACAATATTCATATCATGATTACAGAATATGTGATTTAATATAATGACAAATATAAATGGGTAACAAATAAGTTCTAAAGCCAGACAATCAAATCTCTAATGATTGACGGATATTTCATAACAAACATTTCTACAACAATATCAATTTTTTCAGATGATAATGGAATTTTTTTCTCAGTTCCTCGAGAAGGTATTTCCTATATTTTACAGCCCGGGCAGATGTTACAGTGCTACCCCTGTGGTTTCCATGAGATTTTTATTAAGCAGTTATTTTGTTATTTCTTGTGGTAGATGAGTCATTATCAGTGGATAAAACACATGAGCATTGCTGATCCACCAACACTTTCCTCAAAACTGTCCCTAACATCCCATCACACAAAACTTGTTCTCAATATTGTTGATTGGGCAGTATATTATAAACCTAATAGATAGGCCTGTAGAGATACTTGTATTGGACAATTTTTTTTCCATTCTAGACCGATCTCGGCCTGATTTGTAAGACAAGGAGAAATTAGAGTTTGATTCAGCCGCATGAGCTGAATTCAGTAGGCGAATGATGGGGGTTGCAGTTGCAGAATTACATTCAAAATCAATCCACAAATTGGAAATAAATCAGATTAAATTGCAGATTAAATTACAGCAGTTAACTTAATATATATTTAATAAGGTAACAACATAACTTACCATTTCCATGATTAGATGCCCACAAACCGCACATTTTTCAGCAGTTTGTTGAAAACCAGAATACTGAAAAATATATCATCAAATTATATTACTGAATCTAACTTTCATGATTTAATCAATAATGAATACATATTTGGCATATAATAATTGTAATTCAAGTACTCACTAAATAATCCTCTTCGCAATAAACTCTTCCTTGAACATTATAAAATGCTTTACCCCTCAAAGTACGTCCTACAAACAAATTTTTTATTCCATTAGATAAATAACACATTGAAACCGGAGAGGCGATTTGAAATCTACACCATCCGTTTGACCAAAAAAAGTCATTGCACCCCATACTGCCCTTTAAATGTCAAAAAACATTCTTCATTACAATTTTTCACTACATTTTTACGGTAAGTGGAAATAATATTCACGTGTGATAAGTTTCAGAAACCTTCTTATTTCAGGTTAGGGCAAAATAACAGAGTTAGAACAGCAGTTACCGGATAGTGAGAGGTAGGGTACTTACCACAGGAACAGCAGACAAAACAACTTGTATGATACAAGTTTCCCATCGCTTGACACGCTTCATTTGTTCCCGTTACTTTTTCACCACACGTAAAACACTGGCCTGTAAAATAAGAGAACATCTAATGAGGAATAGACTAAAAATGTGATAAATAGGGACTCAAAACAGGATAACAATTGAAGCTTGTTATAAATGCCATTTACTTTGAAATGTGAATGGTGAATTTGGCATTAATAGAAGAGAACAATTCAACTGAATTTGAACAAAATTTTTCAGATTTTGTTACCAGAAAAAGCTGGCGATTTGCAACTTTAAGGATGGCATTACAAGTTTTTGTTTCATGGCCAAATATGGCATACGAGAACATGTACTTGCATGTGACATATTTGAAATCATAGACATAGTTGACCTTGTTTGACCAAATTCCAGATAAATTGTTTCCAAACACTGCATGGGACCACTAAACACACAAAGCAAGCATGACTGACTATCAGGTATTGTGCAGCTATTGTTGGCTATGTTGTTAACTAGAATTTTGGTTTAATTCTATTTCAATTGAAAGAATGCCGAAAACAGTTCCCAATGACTCACGAGACACTATTGAAAGTTCCTGTCTCAGTGTATGAAAAATACCTCAGAAAGACTTAAATGCAAAATTTCTTATTTTTGTATCATATCTATTTAAGTCGCTATTCAGTGATGATGTAATTAATTCAAATCTAGGAGGTGACTCATGTCACTGTAAATAATGTGTTCTTATGACAGCCATGAAAAAATTATCAGCGATTGTCTCAAACATTGAGCTGATAAAAGAGGAAATTAAATTTATTGCACAGATTATCAAGCAGGGGCAGATGCAGGAGGTCCCCTCCAAATTCTTGGTGCCATTTTTTTGCTGCTTGAGTCTTTATTGACAAAATTTGTGAATGAAATAAATGTCAAACAATCAGTGTCTAATCCTGATATGCCTGAACTGCTTCTTCTGTATGGTTTTTAGAAAAAAAACCAAAAAGGATATGTGCCCTTTTCTTACTTTGGGAGGAAGAATCTCAAATTTAGCCCTTTGATGTGCCCCTGTCTATATCTAAATATAGATACAGAACCGTTAAAGATGTGATCAGCTAGAAATTTTGGTGAGAAATAAACTTTGCATGAAATAATTATTACACAGTACTCAAATGAAATGAGATCTCGGTTAAAAATAGTCAATAGTAGCCGTTAAGACATGATTGAGTAACTAGGCAGTGGCAGAAGAAGTTCGTAAATGTAGTGCAAGATTAGTCACAGGATCAATAGTATCAGTCATCAGTAACATTACACTGTTGCTTTGAGACCCCAGAGAGGTTTTAATTCATGCTTTATTTATCACTAGCCGGCTTTAAGCTGGTGTCTCAAAATACATGTACAACCAGGGTACTGAAAGAATACTGACTACTCAACCACTGGAAGGGCGCTGGCAAACTAAAATTCATCAGCTACAGTTTTAACAAAGTATATACAACCACCTGCATTCTGAACAACTGTACCCTTGTTGACAAATATTTACATCATTATCTAAGTACTGAGAGCGTTATCTCTGACTACTCCCACTACTGTTATCACCAGACCTCTGTGAAACCTCTAACAATGTCTACCTTCAGGAAATTTCGAGAGGTACTGAAGGTCTGATTGAAATTATGGGTCATACTGAAGACTGAGATAGAACGAGATAGAACGAGATAGACCAAGATAGACCGAGATAGACAGATGGAGATAGACCGAGATGGGGTTTAATTTAAGATATAAATTCATTGTAGTAAAAAAACGTACAATTTCTGTCATAAAATAAAGAAAACGTCTTGTTCATTTTAACCCTAAAACTGAATGGAATTTTACCCAAAACTACACAAAAAGGTTCAAATCTGTCATATTTTATTAGATATTATCGTTTTCATTAAGAAAAATAATTTACATCTTAAATTAAACCCCATCTCGGTCTTAAGTATGACCGGAAATTATAGGTTTTTCTGGCAGATTTGCCTTCAGATACTGTAGCTCAGTAGCTGATGTGATGTCTATACTTGGATTATCCGAGAGTTTGAGGCCAGCAAGTGGTCAGAGGTTTTCTCTGAGTCTAGGGAATCAAAGTTTCAATTTGATATGGGATAAGATGACCTAGTGACGTAAAATAATTAGGCTACCCCAATACTTTACCTCCTGGCATACATTTTATTTTGATATTGACTACAAGATCTACTGTTAACTTGATATGCATTGAAGATGAACAAGTAATTTAACTTACCAAAATAATCTCCTTGTGGATTTCTTTCCATTTCATCTTCCAGTTCTCTCGTCAGTGCGTCTAATTTTTTCTCAGCTTCTGTTATACCACCTCTAGGTGTAACAGTTGACATTAATGGTAATATATTATTTTGAGGCTGATGGCACATCGATTGACTGATAGTTGACGACATTTGAGGCTGCGCTATGGACACATTGAGCACGTTTTGTTGTTGATGAGTAGGACTAGGTTCTGTGTTATGAGGTCCGTGATACGGAGGTGGTGGTTCTAATGGAACGTTCTGTTCCTCGTTTTCTGATTTCACGCTCTGTGATGTACTCGATATTTTCATCTCATTTTCTAACTGCGCCGTTAAAGCGGCTAATTTTTTCTCAGCCTCGCTCGGTCCAGCGACACGCGGTGGCACCGTTTCATAATGTAACGGTAATCTATACGGCCCGACGTTGCTGATTTGATTTTGAACAATGCCATTATGTTGTTTTTGCGGTAACAGTCCGGATGGATGTTGTAATAAACCTATAGGTACAGGAGAACTCGATGTGCTACCAGTAGATGGACTATAACTAGAATAATTACTAAACGCTGCTACGTCACTGTTTACACGAGGTGGTCTCACTTGAACCGGCACCTTTTGTCCCGTTTGTAATATTTGTATATTACGATGTTTAGCTTCGTACGGTGGCGGCGGAGGCATGTGGTGATCCATATAATTACCAGCAGCGTTATTACCGTATAAAGACATCTCGTAACCTGATGATACACTAGAACGCTGACTGGGTGGATAACGTTCTTGTAGTGGATTGATAAGACTCGTGCGTGGACTCGGGAAGCGATCGTAAGCCGGGTTGTTTAACGCTAAACTTCCACGCGGACTCGAATGTTTAGAATCCAGTGAAGCTCCACTGATACTGGACCTTGGACTGGCGCCAAGACTTGAACGCGGACTCACAAATCGAATGTTGTCATATGGAAGATTTGCATTCGTTATACTCCCGCGCGGACTCGAACCTTTTGAATCGTAACCTCCTGAATTCATTAACGGAATATTAACATACGGATAAGGGGGAGGAGGTAGTGATTTATTATAACTGTCTCCAGCTATGACAGTTACAGGTGTACCTGTACTACCTGCTGTTCCTGCTATATGCGATTTAGAAGATTCTGCATTCACTTTAATCGGAATCTGTCGACAAGCAGTATTTTTCAGCTCCATATTTCTGCCTCCAACTACTCCGATCACTTTAACAGGTTTTCCTCCTCCCGACGCACTAGTAATGTTACTAGATTTACCTTTCTCTCCTCCAGCAGATCCACCCATCAATAATTCGTCTACGAGACGCTGATCTTTCGACAAATAGCCGGGATTGTAAACAGTTTTCGGTGTATAACGCTGTTCCCTTAGCTGTTTTAGCTGCATCTGCTCCAGAAACAAATCACGGTTATCTGACATCGCTTTAATCCCATCAGCATCGTTGACTTTTTTGAGGCCAGTTACTGCTGCTGCATCGCTAACGGGTGAGTAGTCGGGGTTTTGCCACTGTTTCTGAGGAGTCGGGCCTTGAAATAAACTCAAATCTTCATTAAACCTATTTAGGCCTGGATGAATATCATCATCAAACTCGTTCATAATGACACAACGACGAAATAGTATCCAATTACACTTAGTTTTAATAGCATATTTCAGGTTACTTCAACGAAATACAGATTAATAATGGCTACAGGCGCATTAATATCCGAGTAATATGTTTCTTATTGAGCAATATTTAATCAAAAAACGTCCAAACCATAAATCACGATTTATATATCACAACAGGATCTGATCAGTAAACGGTCTACAGTTTAGTTACTGTTCGAATGGATAATAGTGGAAAGGAATGAATTCATTTTAAGAACTATTTTGTGAAGTGCAGAAATACAAATAGTTTAGTAACCGGAAACGTTGTTAGGCACACGGAAAAGTGGTCTGCTATTTTACAATTTTTTTACTTTTATACGCCATTCTAGTGTCTTTATCACCCCAGAGCATTTTTATTTGCAACATAATCCATATCGGTTTTTATTTCTAAAACTTAATTTTTATATATTCAGTGGAGCACTTGTTGGAAACTTTAGAATTTGGGCCAAAAACACAAACTTGCATTTATGACATTTTCATAGATGGCGCCACCACCTAATTGACAATTAGCGATGGAGCTCTATTGGATTCGAATCCCATATATCCCAAAGCCGGTCTAGCCCGTAGTCAGGTGTTCGGTCGTGTGTGATGGCCGTCGTTGTGTAACGCTATTGAAATTTAGTTACCCACGGCGAAATAGTGAACCATGTGAAACAACCCTAAGTGTAAGTAGTAAAGTGAACCATGTGTAACATAAAATCGCGTATGTAGACTGTAGTAAAATGAATAATTATTGAATTGAATATTCTCACACCATAAAAACACGTAAAACCTGACATTTGATTTAATTGGTAGTAACTAATTGTATTGAATTGATTAGTACTATTAGGCTAAACCGTTCACTAATGAAATTTCCCACAAATTTTGTACACGCCAGCTTTTTAGAAAAAACAAGAATTCAGCAGTAGACAATGAGACATGTAGAAAATCACAATTTAGAGATGTTTGAAGCGATTTCCGAGCATCTGGGGCAATTTTCACATACTCAATAATGTTGAAAATAGGGGGGGGGGGGGCGGCACCTGCCTTTCTATTGAATTATCTTCTCGGAAGGCGGGAGAGAGCGTCCGAATCAAATGTGTCAGCAGAAGATATCAAAATACCATCCG